>OY992514.1:31776260-32023571 GCA_963921215.1 Scoparia ambigualis
GCTTGTTTGAAAGTGAATCTTATCACGGGCATGTCAACCGCTTCTCTATCAAATCATCGGCCTTTAAACTTCCCACAGCTGGGCCAATGCCTGCCCACACTAGCGAATAGGGGAATTGGAAATCCCCAACCATGTTTGTCTAATGTCATTTATTTACAAGCACTTGGTTCAAGCTGCTCTTTGTGCTGTGTGGCACTACCTACTACCTACAGCCGACTCATCTGACGGGCCTATCACTTTACTTCTTCTTCTATTTATGCAGTGGCGGCTCCCTTTGGATTTCGCCTACAGGCCCTCGTACATCTCGACTGTGATTATTGCGTAAAATGGCCAATTTTGGCGTTCTTGATCTCAGAAACAAAAATACAATAACAGTTTTGACTTACTTATTGAAAAGTGTAGAATAGCTATATTGGCATAGTTCGTAACGCCCCAAACCCAAAATTGCAGAGAAAGATTTAAGTACAACATAAAATACGCGAAGGCACTTTTTTGAGCTCCTAGATTGAACTCTGTTCTAAACCAACGAAATTGCCGCCGTGGAATTTTTAGATATCATTGATGTCATAAGTATAGAAAAAAAATCTTATTCTAAACCAAAAAACCTCGAAAACCACTTTAAGCTAACTGTGAATTTCTCCTAATATCTACGATAATGTTATTGAGCAAAATTTATACCAGAATAATTGTTACTTCATGAGGAATAAAGATTATAATATAATGAATTTATTATCCTATTTCGATAAAAACGATAAATACAACTGCCAAATTACTACAAAATGCGATACGTGGAAAGTAATATCACAATTACCCTGGTAATATTAAACACGAATTTATTATCCTATTTCGATAAAAACGATAAATACTACTGCAAAATTACTACAAAATGCAAAAATGGGCGTTTTAAGCAAAACTCACATTTTGAGATGTACTTAATAGGCCTCTTGAGCGACGTACCAAACCAAGTCTTTCCAAATACATCGTACAGGGCCCTGATTCTGTATCGCAATCTATAGATTCCACACCTAAACCTTACCGCACACAAACGTCAAACGCATACGTTTTTGGGAAGATATCGTAACTTTTTAAGGAATTGACGTGGTTTCGAAACAAGGAATTGTTACAGAATAAGGGCCCAGCATAGAGCGGCGATGGGCTCACCACCTGTCGCACTGAGCACATGTGCAGTTTGTTGTGGACTACTTCTGCGGTTCTCATTGCCGGTCTCTGATTTGGTTGTATTGTCTGTGCTGACACCCTTCGGTCACAGAATAAATAATAGTACTACGTACTTCGGGGATAATAGTCGGAACTCGAAAGTAAGTATAATTATGTTGGTTTCATAATATTCGCAATGCATACAACTCAGAGCTTACCTACAAAAAATAGGTATAAGTACAACCTTAGAATAATAACGCGTAGAAAGCTAGAACACGCACGAATCGCACGATAAATGAGGCCAGTAAAACCAAGCCATACTGGCTTGGTACCGAAACGGCCCGCGTCAGTACTAATAATGTAAACTTATCTATCTATCAACAGTTCCAATGTCCTTACTTTTGGGGCAAATCTGATTCCTCTAGCAACATTACTTGTACACTTGTGTGCGTGTCGCCGCGATAGTACGCGTAACTTACTCCTACATCCATTTTTTTCTTGCCTCACGCCATGACAGTTTTCTAATACGAGACTATCGTTCTATGCGTTATTATATTCTATGAGCATAACCATATGGCTATGGTCTTGTTTTAAATAACTTACAAGCACCGATGACCTAATTATTGAATGTCAATTATTCGAAATACAGAGGCAAGCCATTCGCGTGATCTAAATGTTTAACCTGTTTCGTGATCGTGACATAAGCTTGTTTGTTTGTGATGAATTCGAAGTATGACATCACGGCTGTAAACTGATAACTCGACCATTGCAGTGAGAACTCCTCGGCAACATTTTTAATAGTAAAATTGAACGCGTCGAGGTCACAAGCAAGACCGGCGGAGATCTTATTTGTATGGTCTTTATTGTATGTGCATTTCTATTTATAGAAGTAAGATGGTGATGTCAGGTGCGTCGGGATGTAGGGTCACTTCGATCATGGTGTCACTTATCATGGTTGAAGGTTTCTTTCATTTATTTTTTATTGTAATTGATTTAATGTAATCTTCTTCTTATGGTGGCACTCCATTACTGGAGGTCAGCCGTCTGCTTGCTGAATTCACCCTTGTCCCTCGCCATTCGGAACAGTTTCTCCACGCTGGTGATTCCGGGCCGTTCCCGAATGTTTCTCAGCCAAGATATCTTCCGTCTGCCGACGCGTCTTTTCCCTTTTATTATGCTCATCATAATAAATTGAAGCAGTTGGTATGTATCATGTCTTATAATATGACCTAGATATCCAACTTTTCTCTTCTTGATGGTACGCAACAACTCTCGGGTCCTGTGGACGCGCTGGAGGACTCTTTCGATAGAAACCTTCTGCACCCAGCTAATGCGAAGCATACGGCGGCGGTAGCACCACATTTCGAACACCTCTAGGCTTCGTCGTGTGTCCTCTTTGATGGTCCACGCTTCACATCCGTAGAGCACAATGGGCCCGATAATATGTAATAAAACTCTTTTTTTTTACATTACAATATTTCCATATCACACTTCACACTAATATTATAAAGGCGAAAGTTTCTGAGTTTGTATGTTTGTTACTCTTTCACGTAAAAACTACTGAATGGATTTGGATGAAATTTGGCATACAGATAGTTTATAACCTGGATTAACACATAGGATACTTTTTATCCCGATATTCCCACGGGAACGGGAACCACGCGGGTGAAACCGCGAGCGGGCCGCTAGTTCTCATATAAAGAGAACAGTTTCATAACTGTCTTCCTCTTATCTGATGTGGTACTTACCTAGTTCCGTAGTGGTACTGAACTGGCTATCTCTATGTTATTTCTAATGTTACACGGAAATCATTGAACAGCAGATCCTTATTGTCACCGCGTTCCTTGTACACCTGTTTCTATAACATAATCAATGCTCCATGATTATTTTATAGTTACAAAGTGGAAATAACTATATTATTGTGTACATATAATCTGTAATAATAAAACTTAAAATCCGTACTACGGTATACTTCATTAATACTTCGGGATTCGAACCCGCAATTTCAGTCCGAGACTGGTGGCGTAACCACAAGACCAAAGGCGGTGTATCATCGATAACATTTTCAACGCAAGTCTTTATTATATTGAGTTATTGTTTTTTCCTGTATTACGTGGCGGCCGTGACATACTTTATTGATGTTTACCTCATGTTATTACTTGGTAACTGTGACCACATTTTCAGAGAAATGTTGATAAACAAAATAAAATTGTGTTCTTGTATGGAAAAACAGGTTAAGGTAACAGTTTCATGTAATTAAAGAGTATACTTTAATCAATGAGAGCAAAGAAGCGAATGAAAGAAAGCATAATTCGTGGAATGCCACTAGTTAAAAATAGGTAAGGGCCGGGCCTTATTACATCTCGACTGTGATTTGGCGTAAAATGGCCAATTTTGGCGTTCTTGATCTCAGAAACAAAAATTCATTAACAATTTTCACTTTTTGAATAGTGTAGAATAGCTATTGGCATGGTTCATAGCGGGCTCGCTTTTTGTAAATTTTGCTTAACTTTTTAATTAAACCCAAAACTGCAGAGAAAGATTTTCATAAAATGCGAGCAGGCACTTTATTGAGCTTCAAGATTGAACTACTTACTGTTCTACAGAAGTGAAATAAAAAAAATTGAATGTTATCTCTTAAGTATATAGTCGTTATAGTTCGTAGCGGCCTCGGAATTTATAGATATTATTGATTTTGTATAGAAAAAAATCTTATTCTAAACCAAAAAACCTCGAAAACCGCTTTAAGCTAACTGTGAATTTCTCCTTATATCTACAATAATGTTATTGAGCAAAATTTATACCAGAATAATTGTTACTTCATGAGGAATAAAGATTATATAATGAATTTATTATCCTATTTCGATAAACACGATAAATGCAACTGCCAAATTACTACAAAACGTGATGCGCCGGCCGTTCGAACTCAGCTTATTCTCGCAGAGTGGAGATTTGTAATATTAAGCATTAATTTATTATCCTATTTCGATAAAAACGATATGATAAAAACAGAGATTTGGTCAATTCCATAAGTGATTTGATGAAATCACGAGGATGTTAAAATAACAACACGATTTTATCATTTTCCTAAACAAATCTAGGGATTTGAACACCACTAGAACATAAATTGAAGAAATTTAAGACAATCGCGAAATTATATTTGTCTGATAATTATATTGGATTTTATTTTACCTAGGTAATTATAATTTTGAGACACATTTTCAAGATAATGCTTGGTAGCGTGACTTCTTTATTTTTGACCGGACACGACTGTCAAAAGCCGGACACCTGGAAACCTTAATTAAAATGTACAGACACACTCACATAATTATTGCTGTAATACTACGTCGTGTATTACTATTATTCGTTCAATAATTATTATGAGGATTTATTTCCGACGGAACCATTTTTATTGTTTTAGGTACATACTTTGTTACTCAGCTTTTGTGCGTTGTAATAAGTTTGCTGTAATAGATAAAAATTTAACAAAAAAAAAAGACCAACTATAAATAAATAAAAATCTTTATTTTATACATTTAATTATTGTTCAAAACAATTTTAATTAAACTTCGGTTATTGAAGCCCTCATAATTAATCACGTTTGGCTGTTTGGGGTCATCCAAACTATACTATAAATAGGTACACAAAAAGTTGTCTAACATGTAATAGATCAGCCTTTACTAATTTCAGATCTTGCTCGTAACGAAGCTATGCTATGGAACCATGAGGAATGTATTGGCGAATACAAATGCGTTCGATTCACGTTGCAGTGTCATGATGACCGGGATTTTAGTTGTGCGTTCTGTTAAAAGTTAGAAAGCAGGTCTATTCAATACTCAGTATTTATAGGAATCATTAATGTTACTCAAACGGAAAGTAACTGGACATTTAATGGCATGTACTTTGAAGCGACGAGCCTGCACCGTCCGCTCGGCTTAGTGGTGGTCCTCGATCTCCTGCTCGTGTTCCTCATCGAACTCGGCGTCTTCGTCGGCGGTGGCCTCTTGGTACTGCTGGTACTCGGACACCAGGTCATTCATGTTGCTCTCCGCCTCGGTGAATTCCATCTCGTCCATGCCCTCGCCGGTGTACCAATGCAAGAAAGCCTTGCGCCTGAACATGGCCGTGAACTGTTCCGAGATGCGCTTGAACAGCTCCTGGATGGCGGTCGAGTTGCCGATGAAGGTGGCGGCCATCTTGAGGCCGCGTGGCGGGATGTCGCACACGGCGGTCTTTACGTTGTTGGGGATCCATTCGACAAAGTACGACGAGTTCTTGTTCTGGATGTTGAGCATCTGCTCGTCGACCTCCTTCATGGACATGCGGCCGCGGAAGATGGCGGCGACGGTGAGGTAGCGGCCGTGGCGCGGGTCGCACGCCGCCATCATGTTCTTGGCGTCGAACATCTGCTGCGTCAGCTCTGGTACGGTGAGGGCGCGATATTGGCGGCTTCCACGGGATGTGAGGGGAGCGAAGCCGGGCATGAAGAAGTGAAGACGTGGGAAAGGAACCATGTTGACAGCCAGTTTACGGAGATCAGCGTTCAACTGACCAGGGAACCTAAGGCAGGTGGTAACACCAGACATTGTGAGAGAGACCAAGTGGTTGAGATCGCCATAGGTGGGTGTGGATAGCTTGAGTGTGCGGAAGCAGATGTCATACAGAGCCTCGTTGTCGATACAGTATGTTTCGTCTGTGTTTTCTACGAGCTGGTGGACCGAGAGTGTAGCGTTGTAAGGTTCGACGACGGTGTCTGATACTTTGGGCGAGGGGACGACTGAGTATGTGTTCATGATTCTGTCGGGGTACTCTTCACGGATCTTTGAGATGAGGAGAGTTCCCATACCGGATCCGGTGCCACCACCAAGGGAGTGTGTGAGCTGGAAACCTTGTAGACAGTCGCACGATTCTGACTCCTTGCGGACTACGTCAAGGACTGAGTCGACGAGTTCGGCGCCCTCTGTGTAGTGTCCCTTGGCCCAGTTGTTGCCGGCGCCGGACTGTCCGAAGACGAAGTTGTCCGGGCGGAAGATCTGTCCGAAGGGTCCAGAGCGCACGGAGTCCATGGTGCCGGGCTCGAGGTCCACGAGGATGGCGCGGGGCACATACTTGCCGCCGGAGGCCTCATTGTAGTAGACGTTGATGCGCTCGAGCTGCAGGTCGGAGTCGCCTTGGTAGGCGCCGGTGGGGTCGATGCCGTGCTCGTCAGAGATGATCTCCCAGAACTTTAACAAACAAAAACGCAATGTAAATTAAGTGCACAATTGGTCCTTCAGTTAAGAGAGTGCTTACGCTTAAATACTCTTCTCGAATACTATCGGCAAATGTCAAAGAACATACTAGTACATACATCCTACAAACAGTTAAAAACTGTCAAAATTTTAATTGAGTTACATTCTAGTTGTGTACAATTTTGAAGAAGGCATTGAAATTCATGTACTTACAGGTCGAGGTTATAATTACAAGAGAACCAAATTTATGTCTAGTTAGGTACTGAAAATATAAAAATATGTGTTAAACTACAGAGTAATACTAATAGCAATTTTAAGTTTAACCTTGAATACTTATAGATTTTAATGATGGCATTAAATTTATGTACGTAGTTCATATTTTAACTGCCATGCATAATATTTAGCATATTTTACCCTCTACTACTGTTTTAGTTTCGAATATCAATCAATATAATATGTTTCAAGCATTTTTTCAAATGTATCAACATGTTCCTGTTCTATTTTCCTGATATATCTGAACAACGTAAAAAAAGGAACGACCGTCGTACAAACTAGTGCGGGCGCGAACTTGAGCATGATCGATTAAAATTCCAACACGAAAGCTGAGCACTATCTACATCGGCCTGCGAGTGCTGTGCTGTTGCTACTTTCAAACCGGTTCTATGCAAGCCGCCCTAACTGCGACGAGAGCATTCCGTTTCCGATACACGATGCAAGCTCCACAGCATTTACTAGAATAGGGCTATCATCTGAGAAATCATTAAATCCTTTAAAAGGCAAGACACGTTTGGATATTTCATTGGTTTTCAATCTTATCTGAATAGTATAAAGTGCAAAATATTGTGAGAATATATATATTATGGTAAAAGGTAAACCAGGAGGAAAAGTTATTTATTTTTGAGATATTGTGGAAAAAATTTATCGAGGTAAAAATATGTAAGAAAGTTGAATAATGAGCGTTTTTGGTCTAAAGTAATAATTAAACCAGAACAAAAAGTTAGAAAACCCCGAATTTTAAAGATAAAACCCGAAATTACTAACTGACAATCTAACACACACAACACTACTGTAGAAAATTATGTAATACAGAATACAGAAAACCCCGTCCGGACACTGCAAATTAGGACACAACACAATATATCCGCGGAAACACGAACGGTTGGCAATTGGCAGCCCTAAATTGAACGCTACACGAATGGAAGCAACTATTGGTGGACTCGTGACGGCAAGACAAGCTCAATGGGACGGCGCGTAAATAGCAGACAGGATACATAATACATCTTTAATGAATACTTTTGCTCCGGCGGATTGCGTAAGACAATAGCATGAGTTATGGCCGGCGCGTAGGTATAATGCACTCGCCTTGGCGTCGCCCGCGCCCACGCAGCGTCCTTATTTGGCTTATCTCTCCATATAAGTAGACGTCTTAAATGCGAGTCGCTTTAAATGTATTGGTTGCTGAGTTTTCGGTGCTGAATGCTGATATCCGTGGCCTGAATTTCAGTTTGATTGAACACTGTGGACCATATGGCAGATTTCACGACAAGAAAGTATTGTTAACTGTTATGGTTTTCACAAAATTGCTAGAGGCTTTAAAATTGATAAAATGCTTCTGATTGTTTTCTAAAGTTTACTTAGAACATTAGTGCTCGAATATTTTTTATCCTAATGTCAAAAAGAAATCCATTAAAGAAGTTTCATTTTAAGATGCTTTAAAATGTAAGTCATTACAAACTTGTTACTACTTCGAAGTTGGTTAACTTCATTTTTATAGAATTGGCACTGAAAAAATATCCTTGACAATAACAAAGGCGTCTAGGTACAGCTCACGGCTTAGCGACTGTTTGAAGTGTAATAAAATTCAGCTGGTAGGCGCAAGGAGACGCCTGGCATGATGTCATCAAGTAGGTGTGTTTGTGTGGGTAAAGCGAACGTGCCTCGCCTGGCGCTGACTTTATATGGCAAAATGACTAATACGGACACTGGCTTTTAGCTCAGGGCTTCGAGATTCGACGAATCAACCAACATCTACTTGCCTATACATGTTAATCATGTCGACTCGCTTCAAGATTACGTGATCTAGTCACTGGCACCGAAAATTGATTAATACTCGTATTACGTGTACAGAAATCAATCAAAACGAAGGTAAGCAACATCAATACATCTACTTTCAAATACGTCATGATGGGAGAATAATAATTATTTTTAATAACAACAAAAAGTGAAAGGCGATCGGGTGTCGTTCGATTGTGCTTGCGCCGCGAAAGGCTGCTTTCTTGCTCGTAACTAGATAAGCTGAGACGAAGAAAGTGTGCGAACGGCTAACGTACCACTTGCAAGGGAAACCTGGGACTGCACAATGGTACTTTTGTGTTGGTGCCACCTGTTCTACAACAACTACAACCAACCGCGAAGTTGCCACTCAATAATTCGTGACCAGAATAGATGTCGGACTCTCGGTGATGTGTTAACGGTGTTGGTAGTTTAAATATTGCGTTTTAAAACTGAGTGCACTTGACTATAGCAGTATCGTATCATGGTGGTTATTTATACGCGGGCGTCGTCGGTCGGCGGCCACCGACCGTGGGTTCAATGCTCCGGCTAATCTATCGGCCTTTAATTTATATCGCCAAACAGGGTAAGAGATAAGTTTTGTGTTGGTTTTTAAACGACTTATAAGGAAAAGTACGGTTTGAGCTTTAAAACGGAACTAATGACTTTCTCGTAAATGAACGGAATCGCGACTAGCATATTAATGCTCATTAGCAGTAATTCACTAGCTGAGATGTGGATCAGAATATTAATTGTAATCAGCCAACATTATAATAGTGTTTGTTGCATACCAACCAACACAATGAAAGGAGTTTTGTTCCAATGTATATCACGCACCAAACCAACCTATTTTATGTTTACAGTCTGTGGATTTTCCCACCAATAGTGAGTCTTTTGTATTGTCTTTAGATACACTAATTTAACATGAAAGAATTTTATCGTGTCTTTTAAGATGCCAAACAAAGTTTTACAACATTATTAAAAAAATCTGTTTCGAAAATTGTTTATTGTACATATTTATTTATTTTAACTATAAAACATACTGTAAGACCTTCTACAAAAAACGCATAATTTTGATTAGTTTTAAAATCGACCAATTCAAATAGCTAGTACAGTGCTCTCTAAGTTTATAACCCCAGCTTTCTGCTTATAAACGTTTTTATTATAACAGCGGATACCAACCTAACTATATGAATCATTCGTAAATTTATATCAACCATTAGACTATGAAAAACAGAGTTGAGGTCATCGTTTTCATCCATTGTTTCATTTAGCAATCACGAGGTGAAATTGCCCGTAACGCTATGTGTCTGTAGAATCGAAAATGAACCAACGAAATATCTACCTATAGTTTGAAAATCACACAGCCGTCAGTTGAGTATAGCTCTCAGCTATTAACCTAATTCATTCTGTAAACTAACAGAGTTGAAAAAATGCTGTTTGCACAGCCGGAGAGCGCTGTTTGTGCTGCTAGTATATTTATATTATACAAACGACTGCGGACTCGTGGAGTTGAGTGCATCCATCTTTTCCTCGGTTGGAATTCCGAATCGCTTACACGTGATGACTCACGTCCTGACTAACAAATGACTTGTACGGACACAAATAGTTATGTATTGGAGATGATGCGAATCGTAAAAATAAGTATAAACTTGTAATTCTTGAATTTCGACTTCAGAAAGTTTATGGATCATTCATGGGACAAAGTGTCATATAATTTACAATAAAATCCCGAACGATGTTACAATTTTGCCCTTTGACAAATTTAATACACATGTTAAAGACAGACTTTTAGAAAAGGGCTATTACACTGTAAGCGATTACAATCAATGACAAAAATGCATGGAATTAACATTCCTCTAATTTCGCACACATATTGTTCTAATGCGTAGTGCCCGAGTAAAACTTTTAGATTCACTTTTGTTTTTATCTTTTCTTTTATTATATAATTGTTTTATGATTATTGATTGTATAATTTGGTAAAGATAGTTTTGTAAATGTCGTTACTTCTTTATTATTATAAAGCTGTGGAGTTTCTTGCGCCCGTTCTTCTCCACAGCTAAAAGATATGTCCTGAATGGGTGAGGTAGGTGGGTGGGTGCCCATCCATCCATATAGAGAAGTAAATTTAAACTTAAATTTTTGACGATTCAAAATGCTTATTTTAAGCTGAATAAAGAAAATTTTGATTTTTGTAAATTAAAATTAAATTAAATTAAATTTGTTTACGCTAACACCAATTATCTAGCTCGACCAAGATGAGTATTCTTTTGAAACTCGTTAATATGGTAGGATAACGGATAAATATACATAAACATAAAAAAAACACCCAGACCAGAAATAAATTTAGAGAACAGTTTTTCAAATAAAATTAACACTTAATAAATGGCGTTTCTTTATATTGACATTGTGGATTTTCTGTCCATTACGGCCCGGGGATAGCTTGGCCTTTATCAGTGACCTGATGATAAAGCTGGAGATGGAAGTGCACTTCACCCGGAATCCTCGAATCCTCGACTCGTTCTTACGTCTAACTGTGGGAAAACACCCATGATACTAAAATAGATAGGATAGTGGTAGCTTGTCATGCGCATTTAGAAACTAAAAACCAAAACGAGTTTATTTATCTTCTGGGAATCGATGACAACGTCGGGGTCTCAGACCTAAGTATCACCGCTGCCTACAGCTTGTGTACAGCGGTCCAGATTGAAGTATCGTGAAATCGTGATATTGCAGTGATTAATGTTACGGTGCAATACATTGATGGCTTGATTGGCCTTAATTTGAAACAATCGCTTCTGGTTACGACCAACTTTTGTTTCTCTGTGGGAACGGCGACAATAGAATAGACATTACTCTCGAGAGTTTCTCCTTTTTCTACTGTTAACGTAACAACTAATTGTTGTCTATTGCCGTAGTAATTTAAAAATGTCATAACATTATATAGGTACGCGATGAAAGTAAAAATTAGTTTCCGATCCGGTGCAGGCAAATTGTATGCAATTTATGCACCCGATGTAAAACGGAAGTTTCACCGATAGATTTGATAGAAAAGCTGATAATTACAGACAGTTTGCAACTGATTAACAAAGTGAGGCGAGCGAGTGTACTGATTTTCTAGAAACACACATAGGTAGGTGGATTCGGATAAACAGTTTTATGGGTACAGGATAACTGGTTTCCTTTATGGGACTGGTTATTCGGATTATTCAAATAGTTAATATTCTAAGTGACGTCATACGTTTATAAAATTTGTAGTTTTTTTTTTTCTGTAAGTATAGGTAGTTTAGTCTAGAGAGAAGTTTATCGCTTGTATTGTAACCTATGTGCTTTAGAATAATTTCATTATTATTATTATCTCTGTTTAAGTTTAACTAAAGTAATTAGAACACTATATTCACTCTTTTTGATTAAGACAGATTTACATCAAGAAAATTTCCATCAGATGTAACTGTAAGTAATTGTAATCCTTGCTCAAATTATATTTGTTATGTAAGAAACATTATTTTTTAAAGTTATTTGATCTTAAACTGGTAACAATTTAAACAGTCCTTGAAAACAGCTCCCAATAAAGATGTCAATGTCAATTAATGAGGACAAAGGGCAAACAAAATTAATAAAACCCGGTCGATACTAAATTCGGTCAACTGATCAATAGCACCTTGCTACTTCAGCGAAGGACGATTAGATAACGTAGGTATTATATAAATATAACAAACTCTATTTCACGTTTATCAATAGTTACCTGAATATAGTAACCAGTTTATCTCATAATCAAACTGACCGCGTCCAAATGACCTTTGATCTTCTTACATACGACTAAGATATCGTTTAAATATGTTTATGAGAAGAGCAACTATGCTACTTAATATTCATCTCTTTTTATTATTATTACATGTTACGAATAAACAAATGTTTGTACGACATAATAAAATAACCTTTTTAGACAAAACTAATGGGGCACGCATAACTCAGGGGGTGGGACACCTCTGTCGCTGGCTCGACTGTGCGTAAAAAATTCAAATTCGAAAGATAATTTCTATTTCCGTCACTGTTGAACGAAGCCATGCAAAACAGTTCCAATAAACACTTTTTTATATTTTATTTAACGTACACCCATTTAAATATCACAAAACGCACTAAAAAGTCGCATTAAAAGAGTTACTTTGTTGAATCTGGCAACGGTATAAAAACGTGGGATTTTAACAATATATAAAAAAATTAAGTTACTTTAAATCATGGAATAAATTGATCTAAACCTCTTTTAAAAGGCATGTTAACATTGAGATTACAGTTATTATATGGCACAAATGATTAATCGTAGTAGCACGCCGGTCATCGGATTCCATGGTGATAACGAAAACCGTTAGGACCGTTAAGCACTCATGGTACAACTCGGAATCTGTTCGACTATTCGTATTAAATTAAAATGGTATACATACTTTAGCTCCGATCTGGTTGCCGCACTGTCCGGCCTGGAGATGCACGATTTCCCTCATATTTGTTATTTAAAATTTGTAATAAATTAAAATACTTAACACTACGCGACTCTCTTGTCGCACTACACGCAGATATGAACGGCGTTCGTTCGCGGTGGGGATTTTTGAGGAGCGCTTCGCCTCCGCGCGTTCACTGGTTTTCGCGCCTTGATTGGTCGGCCATCTTGTGCCCGTTGCTAACTTCACGAGAGTAGATTTATCAATCCGGTATTGAAATGGAGTGGAGTGTTCGTTCGTCTATATATGGATTTTGTTTTGCATGTTTTTTCTCGTTTGGGATTTAGGGTTGAGACCATTAACGTGCTCTAAGTACGATTATAACGTTGTGGACGTTTAGAATTTCGTGTATAAAAGGGTGTTTGTTTGAATTGAACCCTTTTCTTTTGTGGCTGTGTCGCGTTTTTATTGCCTTGGATATTAATAATAATGATGTCAGTCTCGTTTAACCTCAACGTATTGGCTGTGGTACCTATTGGTTTGTTTCTGTATATTTAGGACAGATCTATCCGAAAATTGTAACACGTTTAAAAAGTGGCTGTAAAATTGGGTGTTAGTTAAACTAGGTAAAAATAAGTAGGTAATAAGGTTTAATGTTAGAATAAATAATCTACCTTTATTATTATTTACTGAAAAGGAATGCTGGTAGTGGTAACATAACAAACAACAACAATTAATTCCATAAAAACTAGGTACAAATGACATTTAAATAAAAGTTCTGAAAAACATTACCCATTTTAATTTGGCAAAAACAAATTCCGTATCACAAAAGTTGTCAAGTACCTTATTAAAAAGAAAATTTCATAAGACGTGCAGTTTTTTAATTTATTAGATTTACCAACATTGGTTAGAATTAACTACTTATTCCATTACAAACAAACATAGAAAAAAAAACTAACCTGAATGTAACAAACACGTACTGGTAAATACCATATGCACCAGTATAAGACTACAAGTACACCAACTTTTGTCCACGTGGGATGGCCTGTGCCAAGCAGTGGGACGTTTATAACGATGATCCCTAAGCTTCGTGGAAATGCTTAACATCATCAACGAATGCTTTTCAGCTGGTTCTCTTTCGTGTGTAATAATAACTCTAAATGGGAGGAATACGCACAAAGTACTTATAGTCGGATAAAAAATTGGATAGAAGAAATTTTGTTTTATTTTGTACTCATACTTAACTCATAACTGTCTGGTATTAAACATTTAAGGATTATAACTTTTTCCAAACCTTTTTGTAATTGACTTTACATGACTACCTCAGATTTTAACTGTTGTGCGAGTTGACGACACAAATAATAGGTAAAATCAAATGGTGCCATCTAGCACATGTGTGCGAGTTTAAAGTGTGCGAGTTGACGAATAACTTCCCATTTTTTATTTTGGTTCCCTTCCGCATGCACGCGCGCCTAGTTTATATTTTAGTTTTAACGCGTTTTACCAGGGTTTTACGAATGTCGAACGCAGTTTTTTGACACACCGCACCTTGGCCTACCCCCTCGTAAAACAAATGGGCACGCAAACGAGTTATTGCGTGTTTGCTGATAGTAAAAATATATAAAATTGTAAGTATACTTACATTCCTAACACAATACTATATAATCACGATTATTATCCCCTAAGGGTTAGTCAGAGACTAGGCAATGAGGACAGCAAAAGCAGTCCTCTACCAGACCCCAGTTTTCACCAAAAATCGACTGCACATGTCATTGATATGTGCAGATATAGTTTAACTCAATGGCACATGTGCTCAGCGTGACAGGTGGTGAGCCCATACCCACTCTATGTTGTTAGATGTATGTGCAGTCTTTAGTCCGTTAGTCGCCTTTTACGACTATTTTCAGAAAGATAATATTGAAACACATCTCACCAATAAATTTAATATCACAAGATAGATTAAAAAGAAAACGATTTTGATGCATTCAAAGATTGTAATCATTAAACATCGTAATAAAAAATCTCAAAACGGACTTTGGTTCGAAACCGTTTGGTTTATTAAAAAAATAATTAATTAGATATGTATGTACAGAAGATAATGATTATTTTGAGTTTTTAGGAGATGTCAGATTACAAGAAAACGGCTGTCAATGATGTATATCCGTGATTAATTATCATAAAGTCAATCGCCACGAATGGTTGTTCTCGCATCACTAGGGCTGCACCTATCATATGGATCGTCCTTTTTTTGGTGTGTTCATAGTTGTCAGGAGAAGGCAATGACCTAATATCAGTGTGAGAAGGATTGTATATAAAAAAAGGGAAATTCATCACGGGATACGAAGTGTTTAGAACAACGAAGTCGCTTTCGGGCCGCTAGTTTTTAATAAATTCTATACCGTAGAACCATTTTTGTGCACTTGCAAAATTTTTAAAACATGGTTACGTACATTACAACAACAAACTATTTACTTAGGTACTTATCTAATTAAAGCGATTTTTCAAAAATCTTTTCCTAACCCTTTTTTGTCCCATGTATATACTTAAGTAATCACAGGCCTATTACATCTCGACTGTGATTTTTGCGTAAAATGGCCAATTTTGGCGTTATGGATCTCAGAAACAAAAATACATTAACAATTTTGACTTATTAAATAGTGTAGAATAGGTATTGGAATAGTGTGTAGCGACCTCGCTTATTTGTAAATTTTGATTAACTTTTTTAATTAAACCCAAAATTGCAGAGAAAGATTTTCATAAAATGCGCGAAGGCACTTTTTTGAGCTCTTTTATAGTCGTATAGTGCCTCGGAATTTTTAGATTTCATTGATTTTATGTATATACTTATAGAAAAAAATCTTATTCTAAAACAAAAAACTTCGAAAGAATTTCTCCTATCTACGACAATATTATTGAGCAAAATTTATACCAGAATAGTCGTTACTTCATGATTAATAAAGATTTTTTAATGAATTTGTTATTCTGTTTCGATAAAAACGATAAATACAACTGCAAAATTACTTCAAAATGCGAAAATGGACATTTTATACAAAAATTACAGTCGAGATGTAAGTAGGTAAATAGGCCTCTTAAGTTAAGATTTATAATATTATAACAATTGATTTTCTACTAAGTAAATGTTGTGAACCTGTTAAATTTCATTCTTCACAACATAATACTTACTTACATTATTATAATTATTACGTAAAGTGTAAAAATAGAACTCGCCTATGTATCGTAAGCTGATCCTTAATGTTTGTAAATCGTATAAAAAAAATGCTCGGATGTCGATGACGTAGTTGTTGACATTGGTTACGACTAGACCATACTACGGCACACTGTTTTACGATAACTAAGAAACCAGATGATAGTTTTGATAATGTTTTATAATTTGGAGCCGTGTGTTATATAATATATCGCAGGCATATGATAATAACAAAGATTTGGTAAATTCCCTAAGTGATTTGATCAAATCACGAGGATGTTAAAATAACAACATGATTTTATCATTTCCTTAAACAAATGTAGGTATTTCGTAGGGCATCACACTGGGTACCGAGTTGTTCCTTCAAACCACGAGCAGTTTGTTGACACACCGGTATGAACTACCACAGGGCATGTCACTAGGCCCCTAGTTGTTCCTTCTAAAGCAATAAGCCGTTTATTACAAACCCCCTTACCTTTCTCATGCTCCCTAGTGAATCTAGTAAGTATGTACGAGTATGTAGTAAGCAAGATAATAAGATTAATTTCAATTTCAATTCCGTGCATATGTATTACCATTTAGGTGCATATACTTATGATAATAAAGGCCCATTAAAAACTGCCCCCTTACTCTTGAAACCGATCGCTATTGAAACGGATTGGTATTGTAAATTTTTGTATTTTTAAGTTACGACTCTAGCGCTAATTTAGATTCAATTGGGTGAACTAAATGGCATTGAGTTTTGTATTTTTTCACTCAATATCCACGCATTATGAATCCATATTAGCTCTGCGGGTCTATCGGCTAAAAAATATGGGCATTTTATGGGCTTCAAATGTCAAATAAAGCCCATGTCCATATTCATATTTTTTAGCCTAAAGGGTAGCTGGTGTCGTAACTTAAGAGTATGAAAATTCACAATGCCAATCCGATCCAATAGTGATCGGTTTCAAAAGTAGGTAAGGGGGCTGAGCGGTATTCGCTGCCGCTATGGGTAAAGGTATATACTGCGCGGGATTCGCTTAGGTATTTAGTATCAAGTTCCGCCGTAAGATCGACCTGAACGGTATTCGCTGCCGCTCTACCCACAGCAAGAGTAAGAACGAAATGTGTTTCTGTGCACCCCATTTGTTTCCCAGCTGGCTGTTGGATCGATCGCTGACTGTCTTTAGGCATTCGTAGGGCAAGCAGCAGGCCTTCGTGCGAGCGCCTAATTGGGTCACTGATATCGGAAATAATCGGAATGGTATGTTTTGATGCTATTTCGGTAAGCTCGAATTGTTGCTTGGTCTGACAATGACAACCCACTTACCTAAGCTGAGTTTCTTCATAAACTAGGATAATTATAAGCAAAGTGCAGCAATAGGATAAACACAGATGTCAGGGACCCTACTGTCACCTCTTACAGCAGTTTTACTTCAACCTTAATGCCTCGAAACGTCATTGGCCTTAAATTCGACTAACTGACGTTTCGGACACAGTGTCCGAATTGACACTTTTTAATTATATTATTTTTTCACTGACGATTCGGACCCTATTAAATTATTGGAGCTGTTCAGTACAGTCAGATAAATAAAGTTGTTGTTTTTTTACTATGGTACATTTTCTTAAAATTAATGTAAATTTTTATTGGTGTGTCCTAATCGTCAGTGAAAAAATAATATAATTAAAAAGTGTCAATTCGGACACTGTGTCCGAATATAATGTGTCCGAAACATCATCGAGTCCTGTTATCTACACAAGCACACAACACCGTAGTACCACAGAATAACTAATAGTACTGTAGTACGTAGTAGAAAGCACAAAATAGCAAATAGTACACACACACAGCAGTGTACGACGCATTTAGGACCAACGAAGTTTTGGAAGCGTTATTTTATGTAGAGAGTGAGAGACCTCTCTAACCGGTCGCGTAGCGGTGAAAGAATACTACCACCCCCACTTTTCCGTTGGGTGTCGTAAAAGGCGACTAACGGACTAAAGACCGCACATACTTCCAACAGCATAGAGAGACGATGGGCTCACCACCTGTCACGCTAAGCACATGTGAAGTCGCTATTTGGTGAAAAGGGACTATGGTAGAGGACTGCTTTTGCTGTTTTCATTGCCTAGTCTCTGACGCGCCCTTCAGGGGTATTGGTCAAACTCTGATTGATAGTTGATACTTACACAACTAAGTACAATTTAATTCTAAACTAACGCGCTGACAAGTTGACTTTAGAAAATAATAAGATAAGATACTTGTAATTAGGGGTAACTGTCGCTCTCATAATGATGTCATTAATTATAATGAATAAAAAACGTAATCTTAGGCTTTACATGATTTATATTATATTATTGTTTCGGATTAAAAAATATTTGGAAACTACTAAGTTATTATTAGTAACCTACGTTAATCGAAATTCTGAGTTAAGTAAAGTACCTATAGTACTTACCTAGTGTTTGATTATTTTAAAATTCGTTCTAAATACTTACGCAAACTCGCAGAGCAATGTATATGAATCAATTACTAAGTCATAATTAAGAGATATAAAACCAAAATTTGTTTAGTTAGTCAGCCACTTTTTTTATTCAAAATATTTCTCAAAACTATCACCGTCGCCGTTACCGTAATCGTCGTTAACAGGGATGCAAATATGTCCGACACGCAAGTAGCTATAAGGACATCCCAAATGCCTTCCGTAGGTTATTCGGTCGAACACGTAAGGTGTCGCTACAGACACAAAACTTAAAATAGCGAGAAAAATGTATAGGCACTGCATTTTAATGGTAAGAGTAATCTGTTCTCTTAGATTTTCTTTTATTCTCCTTTGCCTTTTGTTTCTTGGTGGTACTTCTGTTTTTTCTTCAAATCCGAACGAATGAGTTGCAACCTTCTTCGATTGTGGCGACTTCACAGCTCTCGTTTGTTTTAAAAAGTTTTCTAAATTCGTTGCACGATTTTGTCGCTGATGTGATGATGACGTAAACTTTATCCTTTGTTGGATCGTTTTGATTTTACTGTTACACCTGTATTACAACTTTTTGTAGTTTTTTATAAATTTTCACTAATAAGTATACAATTACTGCTCTGTATTTTTGTTGTTGACTGGATTCCACAATGTGGTACAATGAACTGTCCGTTTATCCTATGCCACTATTTATTATAATAATGTGGCGTTAGCGGCCTGTTGTTTATGCGGTCAGTTTTGACGCACGTAACGTACAATCAGTCGGTAATTCTAATTAAATGTACTTTAATGTTACCTACGTCATTACCGCACCGTTACGAAAGATATACCTAACCAGCGGCGAATAAATGACGTTTTTCTTTGTTAATTATAAAAAAAGGGATAAGGCCCTAAGCGAAACTTTTTAAAGTCTTTTGAAAAATATGTTGATTGTTGTAATCAGAACATATTATTTTTATTAATCTTAATGAATGAATTTTCATCATCATCTGCCTATACACGCCCTACTGCTGGGCACAGGCCTTTCCACATGGACAACAGCACATCAGCACCTGAAGAGATTGGGCCCAAATGACCCACCACGCTGGCCCAACGCGGGTTGGTGGGTTTTAACGACTGCCTGTTACGACGACAACCGGGACCAACGGCTTTACTTTACATGCATACGCATAATCACGATTATTACCCCAGAAGGGTTAGTCAGAGACTAGGCAATTGAGGACAGCAAAAGCAGTCCTCTACCATAGTCCACTTTTCACCAAATAGCGACTGCACATGTGCTCAGTGTGACACAAGTTAGTGAGCCCATCGCCGCCGCAGGCTTTTTTTTATTTTATTTGACAACGGGTAAGAGCTTGGCCATGAAGGCTTACCTTACCTTCATCTCACCTGATGGTAAGTGACGATAAGGCCGAAGGTGGAAGCGCGCTTCACCCGGAATCCTCAACCACTGAGGAACTGGCTATCTTATCACAAACTGTCGGAACACAACAATGCTATAAAACATCGTTGTTATGGCGTACAGGCTTAGATAAGATGGTGGCAGCTAGACAGGCGGACTTAACAGCCCTACCACCAACCAAACCGAGCACACATAGATGTACCCCCCGCTGGGAATCGAACCCGGGACCTCTGGGTCTGAAACCGGTGGCTTAGCCACTAGACCACAGGGGCGGTTAGACTTTACTGTCGTAGTGTCCCCACTAATGGCCAAAGTCTCCCTGATTTCCATATTGATCCCTCCTTTAAACACCTACTTATGTAGATAGAGGTACCACGGAGCAAGTAGGTAAACTTCGGTGTTTTTATAATTGAAACTTTCCTGTTCACTGCAGCATATAATATAAGTAATGGTGATAATATAATATCATTGGGATATTATATACAACATACCTTGAATATCATTGTGGTGACCCTTTTCGGTACTTATTAGTCGAAGAGTTTAATATCATTATTGTTATTGATAATAACTTAAAAATAAATTGCTCAGTTCCGTTTTTGAAATATTTCGATGGCGAACGAACTTCTAACGATAACTAACGATATTTTTTTTTAACCTTCAATGTAGGTAGTAAGTTTTGCGAATCCTACTGATTCCTACTACGATATCTATAATAGCAAGCAAGCACATGGAAATGAAGACCTCCCATTTCATCCTTAAAGAAGTGCGTATAGGGTTTATTATCGCTAAAGAATTTTGTCAGCCGCCCTATGTGCTAAATACTCGGACAAGGTCCCTATTTAATATGACTCATGCACGTACTTTTAAAATGTTTTGCACAAGCCTCCCACCCAAAATGGCGAGCCATGGAAAGCATGTTTATTTGTACTTACCGTTTCATAAATTTATTAACGCATAGTGCACGACAGCAGAGCAGCTAGCTATTCGTCAGATCAAGGACAATTTTTTATTTATTGTTTGTATAAGTACCTACTTACTTATTGAGAATGACACACATCTTTTGGCAGTGGGCCGAAATCATTTTTGACAATAACTCTATAGGTACTTACCTAGAGTTCAACTGCGATTAGACCTTATAATAATAATTTTTGTTTTAATCTATGAATTAGACATTGTGTATGGTAATACAGAGAAATAAATGTTTACTATTTTTATATAATTTTAATCTTTAATAAATCTGAAACAGCCTGACCTAGGTAGTAAGTGGACCTATAGCATCTCCGAATATTGGACCAAGTAGCTTGCCACTCGGTCAACGAGGCGTAATTCTTTAGTAGTTTTAAGTACCTACTTACATAAATAAAGTTTTGTCTCATAATGATTAAGAGAGCCTTACTGCTTTAATTACAAAGACATTAAATCTCTTTGTTTAATTACAATGTTTTTGGTTAGTTGTAGGTTGGCTTGCCAACTCCAAAAAAGGCATTTCCGGGATTACCTAACTCGACATCCGAGACTTGGGTATATTACGCGGTACACAAATACAACACACCACATATAAAATGGTTAGTAAAAAATACTAACATGTATTTTTTTTTATCATTTAATAAAAAAATCAATAGGTACGGATTCCTAACCCGAGGGTAGTTAATACGAGATAAATACTTACCTATATCACATTATCACTGATTTCCGGGACAAAAAGCGTCCCGCAAGGGGTCACGGTGGGACGGCCCAAAATTGATCCAGAAGCGTGACGACCCGGGAAATACGGGACGGTTGGCAAGCCTAGTAGTTGTAGGGCTGGTTAAATCAGCATGGATAGCTACCATTTTTCTATTAGTCTTTTATAACAGCAATGTTGATGAAAAAAATGAATTTGCTATCATGTTATTGTGTGAATGTAAACAAAATGTTATTCCAGTTAGTGATTTAACCATTACTCATTATTATATTACTCATCCTGACGGATTATAATTAAATACGCATAAGGAATACCTAATTGTCGATGTCGGCCTGTTTGTTAAACACAGACTTACATACTAATCACGACTATCTCCGAAGGGTTAGTCAGAGACTAGGCAATCAGGACCGCAAAAGCAGTCCTCTACCGTAGTCCACTTTTCACCAAATAGAGAGAGAGAGAGAGAGAAACATTTATTGACAAACATAAAAAAATATAAATGTAAAACAAATAAGCAAAAAAAAGACAATTGTCAATCAGGATCCCGCCTCAGCTAGTGTCGTTGCGAACAGAACGTATCGCAACAACGCTGGTATTCTGGCGGGGCCTGTCGGTGCACGGTACACGAACAACATACAGAATGAAACACATACACATTATTTACATAAAACTATACATAGACAATACTAACAGACAATGAAACAACCACTGGCAGAATGTCCCCGACTCCTTAACCTATATTATTTTTAAGATGGACTGTCAATGTCAATTTAAATAGCTATGTCTGTCTTGTCTTGTTTGTCCATGAGGCTTCGCGCAGAAGATAATTAGATGTAATAGGACAGTTTCCCTCAACGCTGCTTTAATACTGTCGGGGCTGCTTCCGCTGGATCTTCGGATCCAAGAAGCATCCCGGCTTTTTGAAGGAAAGCGCGGGAAACCCCAGGCAGTATTGAGTGGCAGGAGGGTTGAGCAGCGCGTACCCTTCATCGAGAACACCCACCCCAGTAGGATACTAAATTCAAAATTTACCTGTTTGGAAAACGCGGAAGAGGACAGCGAGGTGGCAGAAGGCTTGCCTAAGATCTACACTGACGGTAGTAAGCTGGAGGGGAAAGTCGGAGCAGCCCTGACCTGTTGGGAGAAGTCTGTTGTGACGTGTACCCGAAAATTCAGACTGGAACCGTACTGTACGGTCTTTCAAGCCGAGCTATACGCTATCCTCCAAGCGACTGAAATTATTATTGGCAAAAAATTTGAAAAAGCGGCTATCCTGAGCGACTCGAGGTCGGCTCTCCAGACGCTGATGGATCCAGACTCCTCGCACCCAATCACAAAGGCGATACAGGGTAACCTAGAATTCCTGAGAGACAACCACCAACTAGTCTCTCTCTATTGGATACGGGCCCACGTCGGAGTGAGAGGGAACGAGAGAGCGGATGAATTAGCGAAGGAAGCCGCCCTCAAAGTGAAGACCAGAGCGGACTATGACTGCAGCCCCATCTCGTTCGATAAACGTCATTTACGGGCGGAAACGATCGAGCAGTGGGACTGCAGGTATAGGACCGAAGCCACAGCCGCGACCACCAAGGTCTTCTTTCCGAATGGGGTGGACGCACACAACACGGTGAGGAAGATGTCCATCGACCGAACGGCGTCGCAAATTCTGACAGGGCACGGGGGATTCTGTGCATACCTGCACAGGTTTAAGCGCAGGGACAGCCCCTCGTGTGCCTGTGACCCGACCATGGACGAGGACATCTTTCACATCCTACTCGATTGCCCAATACACACCAACACTAGGTACACTCTGCAACAAAAACTGGATACACACCTAAGCAAAGATACCCTGAAGGAGATCATTAGCAATAAGAAAGAAAGGAAGGTTTTTATGGAATATGCCGGAAAAATCGTAGGTATTGTAAACGAAAGAAATAAAGACGTATAGATAGTAATAAGAAGTATTAAAAGCAAGACCACATTGTGGCAGGTGTAAAGAAAGGGATAGAAGAGACGTAATAGATTAATTGGATTAAGATACTATTTAAAATAGTAATATAAATACATATATGTACATTGATAAAAGAAATGGAAAAGGAAACAATTTTAACTGTATGATATAGATAATTAGGAATTAATCATTAGAAATTAAGCTAATAGAAAGTATAATTTAAGAAAAGAAAACTGTATTAGCATGTAAGGATAAATTGTAAGATAACATAAGAAAATAATGTATAATAGTATTAAGAAATCCATGTATAAAAATAATAAAAGAGAGAAAAAAGAGAGAAATAAAAAAAAGAAAAGATAAGAAAAGATAAAAGAAAGAAAAGAAAAAGAGTTGAGCTCTTCTAGCTCTAGTTTTATTAAAAAAAGCCTAAAAAGCCCAAAAAACAAACGAAACTGAAAACAAAAACCTGCCAAAAAGCGGGAGCAGCTAGCTAAAAAAAAAAAAAAAAACACTGTGCCCAAGGGCAGAGAGGGGGTGGTAGGTGGTAGTATTCTTTTCATGAGCCGCTACGCGAGACGGCTTCTACAAAGAGTCATCATTTAATTGTAATAAACTTATTTTATAAATTAATTTTGTGTAAAAAAGCCATTGTTTTAACTGTGGAGAATAGTGGGCCTAGACACTGCAGAGCTTTATGTAAGTACCTGGAAGTAATGACGCTTACAACGGCTTTTCTTAGTTAAAGAATACTTAATAATTAGATAAAACTTATCCTCCATCCTGATAAAGTAGGTATGACGCGCTTAAAAAGTCACTTGTAAAAAAAGAAAAGACTAAGGTAATTGGATAAGTTGAAACTCACGCAGGCGAAGTAGCCGGCAGTAGCTAGTGTATTTATACAGGTGTCATAAGAGCAGGTAGAGCAGCTATAGCTATAGCGGCACCCGAATCGCCCCGCCCCCCCCCCCCCCTCCCCCACGTATATCTTGCGATTGTTCAACAGTCTATAAAAACAATAAATTTTTTAAAAACTGTTGTTTGAATTTTGAAAATTTGATCACTGTGACTCTTTTGAGCCTTGAGTTAGGAGAGGTATTTTTACATAGGCCTGTAAAATGAGGCAAGCGCCCCATATTTTAAAGTCACAATAATATCAGATATTTTTTTTTTTAAATATTTTTAGATTCTGAAAAATTCTATAAATAGTTACTTACCTATGTAAGTAGTTTAAAAAAAACGTAATTTGAAAACTTTTAAAAATCGCGGAACATACATGGGTGTGGGCCGGGTCACGGATGCTCATAGGGCTGCTCTACCTGTGGGCTTCCGCTTGACCCGATTTTTGGGACATCCTGTATAGAGTAAAAGATATTTACGATCGGATTTTTATTCAAATATTTTTTGTAAGTACTAAGCATATATTATTTTACCTATTTGAGTCTCCGTATATAGTGAGTGTGACCTACCTACACACTGACAACAATTACTGTTTTCATAACAAAGTTTTGACTACGTGACAATGTGCCCCTGAGATAGGCAACAAAGGAATCAAACAAAATTTACAATGAAATCCCGCCAATTAAACGGTAAATTAATTATATGTTCTTTCTTACGTACTACCTAGTGTGTTCAACGAAATATTGTTAGCATCGGTAATAAATATATACATCAGGTCCGTTTTTCAGAGAGGAAGGCATAAACAGCAGGTTTCTATTTGTTTGTTGTAGGTATTATGAACTTACTTACATTATTAAAAGGAACACTACGTCGAAGTAGCATGCAAAATTCTCATACAAAACACAGAAACGATGTTTCGTAGTCCCCTGTTTCCTCCTTGAGAATTGGACCAATTTTTATTACTTTTTTAGCATGCATCGGTTAGAAAGAGATTTTCTATGTCTGTATGTTTGATTTTTTTAAACCAGCCATTTAATGTTTCTGAAGACGGTATAAAACGAAGTGATTTCGCTAAATTTTGAAGGCTCCTGGTAATTAAATAAATGACTTAATGCAAAACATCAAATATACAGACATAGAAAATCTCTTTCTTTAACCGATGCTGAAAAAATAATAAAAATTGGTCCAGTTCTGAAGGAGGAAACCGGGGACTACGAAACGTCGTTTCTGTGTTTTGTTTGAGAATTTTGCATGCCACGTCGACGTAGTGTGTGTGGTATCGGCTCTTTATGGTGAAACGATAGCAGTGGACTGATTTTGCTGTCCTCATGGTCTCTGATTAACTCTTGGGAGATAATATTTACCTCAATGGAGATAATACAACGTTAGTCGGAAAAGGGTACTGAGCCGCGGACAACTGAAAGTGCTACTATCAACTGTTATATTGCAAAAATAAACTTTGCGAAAAACATTCATATTTTATGCATATTCATATTTAAAAAATGTAAAACCCTGAATAGGGGCGGGGCTATCGCCACTTGTTAACCTCGGCAATGAACTCAATGAACTCAAATCTGTCCCGGCCCTGGCGGTCAGCAGTTTTGAGAAAGAGACAGATTTGAGTTCATTGAGTACAGCTGTTAATCTAAATGTATCCCAATCAAACTCCCCACACATGCTGGTGTCCATGTGGGAAAGCCATGTCCAGTTGTGGCATGTTTAAAGGCAGATGATAATTATTGTAGGTAGGAAATTAACCCTTAAAATGCGCCATGATGTAGACCTACATCGTACAATTTAACAAACACAAAATATCAATTATATTGGATAAAATGTTTACTAGAAAAAAAATCAACCAGTCTCAGGAAGCTCGAATGGGATTCGAACCCACGACCTTTGGATTGCCGGTGCACTGCTCTAACCGCTGAGCTACCGAGACCCCAGAAGACTCGCTGAATTTTTCCTAGTAGGTAGTTTGATTTACGCTGCGATGATTTACGCTAGTAAACATATTATCCTAATCTATATAGCATTGTAAATGTAAAATTTCGATAATAAAAATCAATTACATAGTTATACGATTAAACTTAAGTACTTATATTAAAATAAATATTTAGAATATACTCTGTTTTTAAAACATGTTTTTTTTAAAATATTATTGTATTTTTTAATTTAACGTCATAGACAAGGAAGTTTTGAAGGAAACCTCTTTGGATATAAAAATTCAACCTTTTTTTGAAAAAATAAATAAAAATACTTCTTTCAGTTCTATTTTAATGATATAAATTCGTAATTATTAAAACAATTATAAAGTGAAAAAATAATATAAAATAAACAAAATGAAAATAAATTATTAAGGAGATAAATTTTCAAGATTTTTCGTATTTTTTTTATTAAGAAAAGTGCAGAATAAACATTATTTTAATTTTTTCCAATTTGTTGGTATCACATAGTATCCATTAAAAAAGCTTTTTCTTGAGAAAATAACGAATTCCTTGTAACTTTAGGTATAGCATAGGTGACCAAATTTACTTTTCGATTTCCTTCCGTGCACTGTTCTGTTTCCTTTAGCTCATGACAATGTGAATAATTAATTATAGTCTTTAAAACAATCGGCTCAAAAAAAACATATCAAACAAACGAATACCTACTTTAAGTACATACTGAAATAAAATTGCATAGAGATGCCGTGAGCGAGAAGAGGTGGCTACCTTTATTCGCAGACTGATTTCAATAGTGGCATAAGACAAAAATATGTAAATTATTGATAAATTGCGCTTATGAAGTTTTTTGTAAGTGCACCTGCACAGTTATTATTTTTTTCTGTCGCTTTTAACGTCTCATAACAGTCATAATAGTCGTAACTTTATTGTTAATATGCATTGCTATTTGCTACCAAGCGCTAATGAATGGATTTGGAGCCGTCCGTTCTCTTGTTGTATTCTGTGTGTGCTGTTGTATGTATGTACACACGGCGTCAGATCAACCTACCCAAAACTGTCAAATTTCTACAATCAATTTTGAACTTTATTGTTTGGCTCTAAAGATCAATATTTATTGGATAAATTTGACAGTTTAGGGTAGGTTGATCTGACGCCGTGTGTACAATTCTGCTATTAGACAATAACTTGGTAACCATCTGCATTTTAGCGCAAAAATGATAGGGGTAGTGCTGTTATGGTAGCTGCTCATTAATAGAATTCTACCGCCCCATCTCTTCTTTTGGGTGTTGTAAAAGGCGCCTAACTGACTAAAGACTGCACAGACATCTAACAGCATAGAGCCTGGTCTCTGACTAACCCTTCAGAGATAATAGTCATGGATATTATGTAATTTATGTATGTAATAACACGAGTAGTACGTGCGTCACGCACGGCACGTCAACGTGGGGCGAGCTTCCTTCCATCCAAAGACATTAAACTTCCATCATACGTAAGTGTACTCGCATCTCGCACACGAGATTTATTATCGGCGTCAGTTTTTGTCGCAGAATCGCAGAGAAATAATGGAACATTATGAATAAAAGCCAGTCCTACTAAAACGGGTGTTCCACTCTATCTAGACCATTACAAATGAGCTAAAATTAACATTACCAAAATTGGAATAACTGTGATAATATGGTAGGATAATTATATACAGTAAAATAGCAAAAGAAATCTAGAATTTTCTATGTATAAGAAATGAATTGAGATGAATAATAATGATGCAAATAAATTCTAAGTTAAACAAATTAAACTACAAATTTTGATTTACTGAATATTGACTTTAAAGAGCAAAGTTTACAGATTAGTTTTGAGATGTGAAAATTTTAAGTTGGGTGCGTTTATTATGATTGATTGTATGCATATTGTATGATATCTTAGGTTGTATTACTTATATTTTTAATTTAAAAATCCGAAGTAAATGATTTATTATAATATCTAAGATAATGCAATGCAATAAGTACACAATATAAACATAATTATGACTATGACCACAGCATAATTATATATGACTCAAAAATGTGTAGGTACTTACTAAGGATGGGCCGACTATGGTATTTGCCGACTAGCCGACTAATCGGTTTTTAAATTGCCGACTAGTCGACAATGCCGATTATTTTGGTACTCGTCGGAGGTCTTCGGGCTCTTTCGTCACCACTCGGCTTGATCGGAAGCCGTCGCAGTGCGGCTACGCTGAGGAGGTTGTGACAAGTTTTGTACATACATTTTCAACTGTTCGTTTTATTTTTCGGCAAATGAAATGTAACCGACAAAAATGAAAATGTTTTATGACTGAAACTTAAAATATTCTTATACGTACTAACTTAGTAAGTTGGAGGATCACTCGCTGCTCCATGATTGCCAGAATGGGTTCAAATCAAACCCAAGCGATCAATGGGTGATCTTCTAGCGTGTGTTACTCACACATGGGGTGAAGCGATAGACAAGCATGGTGAATCTCTGACAGCTTAGCCTTGATATGGCCAAAGCATTCGATAGAGTGTGGCATCGTCCCATTCTTTCGGCCCGTTTGTGCGCCTGGGTATCAGACTTTACAGTACATGACAGTACGGTGCATGAGCGGTACTTGGGACATCCTGCGGCAAAGCAAGCTGCTATCGTGGTGAAAAGGCAAGAAATGGTTGCCAAACTGAACCAGAGTCTCGATCGTGATCGAGTCTGGAGTATTGTTCCCATCTATGAGACGGCCCGCTAAATACCTCCTCGATGCACTTGATAGACTGCAAGGCCACATGGCCTACAGGCCCAGGTCTTTAAGTGGGGCGTGATCGAAGTGAAACGGCATTTATGCAGGCCGTCATGAATGGGTGCGCTTGTTACCGTGCTTGTTTCACTGTGACGGGCGCTCTCCTTATTTTGGATTGCATCGGCTGCATACATGAAAAAAAAAATTTTTTTTTTTGTTTTAATTCATTTATCTCGTGTCGATTATAACGACATAATTTGCTGAATAGTCGGTGACCAGTCGCCGACTACCAAAGATGCCGAATAGTCTTCTTTCCCGACTAGTCGGCCCATCTCTAGTAGTTACTTAAAAAAATAGAACACGAATAATAAATTGATCAATAAAATTAATCATACAAGAAGTCGGTCGTTTGTGCTCGTCAGAGCTCGCTAAAGCGGGCCTTCGCGGTTATCCGCCGTCGTTGCGTAGGGGCCCCGCCGGCCCCACACCCCGCTGGCGGGGTCACCAGTCGCTTGCCGCGCTTTCTCGAAGGCACGCGCTGCGTTCGCCCCGGCCGCCGCCATTTTGTCGTAAAGTGAGTGAACCTAGTCGAGCACCGAGTACATTGCTTCGCTTGTGCGAGATTATTTTAAATTTTGTTTTAGCAAAGCAAAGTAGCGATGCAATGTACTCTGTACTTGAAGAAATACTTACGTTGTACGAATGAGGTTAAGTTTTTAGTGAGAGTTTTATTAAACATTCGATTGTGTTTTGTGTATGTCTCTCGTTGTTTTTGTAATTTGTACGTGAGTACGGTCGGCGTCAAACACAACAAGTCATAGTTTTCGAAAATAAATCTTTATCTACTAGTCAACTAGTCTAAAGAGTTAAGTCACAATTTGTATGCAATCAAAGCAGCGTCACGGCACGGGGCGTCACCTGTTGACTTTGTCTAAACAACTTGAGCTGTATTGTGTAATGTGTATTGTATTATTATAAAAATACTACCATTACCAACCCATTTTTTCTTTGCTGATACATCAAAATGCATTTATAGAATTGAATATCACCTTTTTATTTGGTCTGAGACCTAAACAGTATTATCATAATAAAGTGGCGATGGGTCTATATCTGTGAGCCTTAATACCTATATCTATAGGTCTAAGTATATCTGTATCTGTGGGCTCACCTATAAAGTGGTTTGGTGTGCAGTGGACTGTGGTGTGGTAGTGCACCTAGGGTTGCCAACTATACTGTTAAAAACAGTATTATACTGTTTTTCACTACATTATACTTTTTACCGTTAAACAAAAATAAAGTATCAAAATACTGTTTTAGTATCACTGTGCACTGATAATCATATACCTTTTTAAAAAGTAAAAAAGTTGCAAACGATGTCCGCGCGGTGCAGCGCAGCGCGCAGCCATATTTAGAGTGCGTTCCGTCGTTCTGGGTGTAGTTGTTTGGTTAAAGTTTAACTCGTTTGAGTTGCAACTGAGCCACGGAACGATCGAGTTGTTTTTATAACCTCTTCTGAAGTATTCCTATCCAAAACGAGAGATAACTCTTCTTTTGTCTACATTTTTTCCACTTTTATACAATATTTAAACCTAATTATTCCTATTTAAACCATCAAATCAGATGGTTGTTTTTCACTCTGACAGCTATTTGACGTTTATATCATTGTTAAAGTGTCAAATTTTGTAATTTATGTCAAAACGTCTCGAAAAATTCGGCCTGTTTGTTTCGTATTGTTTTACTTTTTAATAATTAGGTTTAAATATTGTATAAAAGTGGAAAAAATGTAGACAAAAGAAGAGTTTTCTCTCGTTTTGGACAGGAATACTTCAGAAGAGGTTATAAAAACAACTCGATCGTTCCGTGGCTCAGTTGCAACTCAAACGAGTTAAACTTTAACCAAACAACTACACCCAGAACGACGGAACGCACTCCTGAGCCACAGAACGGATGAAACTACGCTCTGACAGCCGTCAGAGTAAAATTTCACCAAGCCACGGAACGGGTAGAGCGCGCGCCGGAGTGCGCTCGAGTGCACTCGAGTGAAGCCACGGAACGCAGCCTTAGATCTTTAAAAAAATAAAACACTGTCCATTTTTCTAAAATACTGTTTATTTTTCTTATCTTACTTGAAAATACTTTTTTTAAAAGTAAAATATATAAAAAAAATCATTAATTTACTTTTTTTTATTTTAAAGTTGGAAACCCTAAGTGCACCGCTTCTGCGGTCCTCATTGCAGTCTCTGACTAACCCTTTTGATTGGGGACTATATTACTGATTGTACTAACACCATTATGTACGAGTATGTTACTTTGAAGCTTTATAAACTTTCATTGACTTGAATAGAACTTACACTAGGCACACTATCATCTCGAGTCACAATACTCACAACCACAAATTGTATCTATTTACTAGTTCATCGTCGTCGTCGTCAGCCGAACGTCGTCCACAGCCGGACAAAGGCCTCCAAGGATCTCCACAACCAGCCCTACCGCATCCAGCTGCTAGTTAGATACAACAAGTTATACCATTATGGAAGAAATCAGAAAGAAAAAGATCAGGAAGTACTGCATCGCATACGGTTGCACGAACAACGACCGATCGCCGAGGACGTCCTTCTTTACACTTCCCAAGGACGATCAAAGGTGAGATAAGACCATTGAGGTATTGTAGACTAGAGGGCAGTGAATATATTCTTTGCTAGACTAGAGGCGACACCGCGAAGCTATTTTTGCGCACTGAGTTGCAGTGTAGCCCGTGATAGGGTGGCCAACTATACTGTTAAAAAACAGTATTATACTGTTTTTCCATTATACTTTTTATTGTTGAACAAAAAAAAAGTATCCAAAACATAGAACTATTATTACTACGTCAGAGAAGACACCGCTCACCACTGCTGTGTTCCGTTCAAGTGCGCCTTAGTTGCGCACAAACTTGCTTCGCGGTGTCTTCTCTACTTTTTTGTACCTCAATGATCCAAAATTCTGTTTTAGTATCACTGTGCACTGGTAACCATATACCTGATTAAAAAATTTAAAAATTGCGAACGTTGTCCGCGCGGTGCAGCGCAGCCATATTTAAATCTTTGAAAAAATAAAATAGTGTCCACTTTTCTAAAATACTGTTTATTTTTCTTATCTTACCTTAAAATACTTTTTTTTTAAAGTTGGGAACCCTACGTGAACTGCAAACGGGCGGCCACGTGATTGTGGACCTTGCGGCTGCAAATCAGTGCGCAACAAATGCTTGGCGGTGTCGCCTCTGATCTATAATGTTGACTTCTCTTACTTGTCTGTAACATAAAATACCTATCAATGTTTCATATATTTTTAACCGCCGCTGTGGTCTACTGACTAAGCCACCGGTCTTAGATATAAGAGGTTTCCGGGTTCGATTGACAGCGGGTGGCTATATCTTTGTGTACTTATTTGGTTGGTGGTAGGATTTGTTATGTCCGTCTGGCTAGCTACCACCATCTTATCTTAAGTCTGGCGCCATAACAATAATGTATTATTAACATTGTTGTGTTCCGACAGTTAGAGATAAGATAGCCAGTTCCTCAGTGGTTGAGGATTGCGGGTGCGCGCTTCCACCTTCGGTCTTATCGTCACTTACCATCAGGATTACCTGATGGTTCATATTAAAGAAGGCCACGCGCTTACTTGTACCAGATAAAAAAATATATTATATTACTTATAGGCGTGTCCCTTGCGTATTTCTAGAGAGGGCTCAGCACCTCTAGCTCTCGGTATCCATAATAAAGGGGGATTCATGGCGAATATATATAAGGCCCACTGGTCCTCATTGTCTAGTCTCTGACTAAACCTTTTGGGATTATAATCATGACATAAATATTTGTATAACCTATGTCGTACATAACGTATGTCCTCTTTCCATAATTTGAATCATCTATTTTCCAGACGCCGAAAATGGTTAAGGTCAATTAACCGAAAAGATTTAGATAACAAAGACGACTTGAAGATTAAGAGTTATGTAGTCTGCTCAGCGCATTTCGAGAGTTCGGCCATATCTGTTGTCACCAAACTCAACACCGACGCCATACCAACGAAATGTCTGCCAATCCCGGAAGAAGAGGACTACACCATACGTCTAGAAGATATGAGATGCTCGAACGCTGGAACGCAAACTAAAAAACCGAAAGAAAAAACTACTACATCGGTTGAGACACAAACTGAAGCAAGTACGCCAATTGAGACGGTAATGACTGAAGATGAGGAGACACCTGAGAACATGGACTTGATACATGCTGAGACAGCACAATTGCCGACGGAGCGACCACAGAAACGGAAACTTGGAAAGAGACAAAAGATTAGTGACAACCTTGGAACAAAGATGTTATAGATAGACGAGAGAGGTTATAATTATTACTTTTGGTAAATGCGATTGTCTGATGTTGTTGCAATGCAATGCAACGCTAGAAAAATGAGTTTGTACATTTTTATCTAGTGGTAACAAAGTTATACTATGGTTATACTATGTATTACCAAACAAAATTAAGAACACAACAAAACTTTTGCATTTATACTGTTAATAGTAAATACTTTTAACGCAATAACTTAGTACTTTTTTCTTTTCCTTATATATTATGGCGCAGTGACATTGGAATCGATCATCAACAGCCTATAAACGTCCCACTGCTGGGCACATGGCCACGTGGACAAATAGCACGTGAGGATTTTGGGCCATGACCCACCACACTGACCTAATGAGGGTTGGTGGGTTTCAACGACTGCCATCTTTCGACAACAACCGGGACCAACGGCTTAACGTGCCTTCGGAAACACGGAGGAGACCGGGTGGTTTTTTTTTAAATTCGGTCACCCATCTATGACCCGGCATTGTAAAAGTGGCTCAGCAACGATCGTTAACCGAACGTCTTAACCGCTACGCCATCGAGCTCCTCCTCCTCGCTCCTCATCATTATGTTTGAGGGAGAAGATAATAACGGCATAGAAAATAATATCGCCTACACCTTAACGTAAAATTACACTAATTTTCAATCATCTCCCTGCAGAGTAGATAATAGCAATATTAAACTGTCGTGATAGCAAGGAGGATATAAATAATTGGTCTATGGTAGTAGCCAGTAGTAAAGTTTGCGGTAAAAGATCTCCGGGATCAGTGGTTCAATGGGTGTACCCCAGGGTTCAATACTTGGCCCATTTTTGTTTTTGGTCTATATTAACGATTTACCTCATTTTCAGTCATGAGATAGTATTGTTTGCTGATGCCCTTGATCACCCTTAATGACGTAGGTACAAAGAAAAGGCTAACTATATTTTTTTAATTTATAATTGATATTAACAAAATAGGAAACAAGGTCTCGCAAAACCTAATAGAGGTTTGACTTATAACATGTTGTCATCATTATACCTATTCATTATGATCTTAGTTTACGACTATTATCCCTGCAATTTAGAGACTAGGCAATGATGACAGCAAAAGCAGTCCTCTACCATAGTCCACTTTTCACCAAATAGCGACTACACAATGTGCTTAGCGTAACAGGTTGTGAGCCCATCGCCGCTCTATGCTGTTGGATGTATGTGCAGTGCAGTACTTAGTCTGTTAGTCGCCTTTGACGACACCCAAGGGAAGAGAGGGGGTGGTAGTATTCTTTCACCGATACGTGACACGGTTATCTAAAGTTATTAACAATGCTATTAAACAGAAATTAGATTACAATTTTGCGGGAGAACCATTTCTTATCATTTAAATTCAGGATATCAGAAGGCAAGCAATGTGTTGAGCAGATAAAAAATTAAAGGTGTAACACCCTTAATTTTTATTATTTTAAATGAAATTAAGGGTGAGTTCCAACTATGTAACTGAACAACTTTCCCCAAGAAAGTTATGTGCAAAAATGACAAAAAAATTTCGACCGCTCTTACACATAGGTTTCTTGGGGAGAATTGTTCAGTTTCCTGGGTGGAACACACACTTAATTTCATTAAAACGAATAAAAATTAAGGGTGTCACCATACGTGTTGGGTGTTGGTGATTCTGGGTGGGTAGGTACTATGAAATAGTAACACTGTGGTAACATTCTTGTTCTGCGTCATATAGCCAGTTATCTGATTTTAAGAAATGTTTATTTTCAACACATAATTGTACCATGTTATGTATTGTTCAATAGATGAAATAAATGATCAACCACTAGTCTGTGCCGTAGGTACCACTGCGGTTATTTCTGTTGACTATTGCAGTGTTGGTATTGCTGACATCATTGATGACCTATAAGTATCCTTTTGTTGTATGGGTAAATAGGTATACGTAAGTGCGGTTAAACTATACCTACTTCGTTATTACTAAAATTAAATTATGTCAATAATTAATATAATTAAGTACTTACCTACGTCATTAATAACGTCACGTCATAAACTTTCAGCGATAAGACCGCCTTTGCTCATACTAGATTTAAGTTTTATATTGTAAAATTGTTCCACATGTATGTGCAGTAAAGAATTTATCTATCTATCTAATAACATGTAGGGTGGTGGCATCAATTATCGGCCATGTCAACTTTTTTTGAACTTTGACAGCTTGTAATTTTTACGTTAATACCTTTTGCTTTCTTGCAATGCCTTTTTTAGGTAGAGGGATACTGAAACTCCATTACTACATTCGCAAAATTACGAATCGTTTGTTATTTTTGATAATAAAGATGCTTTTTTCCGAGTATGCTGATTTCCCTTAATATCGGCCTCTAACACCTTAATATCCGCCGCCTGTGACCCTAATATCGGCATACCTTTTCTAAGGTGAACTTAGGTCAATAAAACTACTAACCAAAGTAAAAAATGATATCGTTTTATATTTCAACTCAAGTACAAATCACTTTTTTTAACTCTTATATATCATTAATTAGTCTTTAGAACTCCGTCTTAAAAATTAAAATAATTTCTGTTATTATAAACTAAAGATCACAATGATTCAACATTATTAAGAAAAGTTAAGAAATGAACTCCAAAAACAAATTATTAATAAATAAAAATAATTATCAAATAAAGTCAACAAAAAACTTAACTTTACTTATAGTATCTTCAATTTAAATGCTCTAAACAGTGATGCCAAGTAAAATCTTCTTTAGCAACATCAATATAATTTCGCCCACGATGAACTGTACACTTTAAGTGGAACCATTGGGGGCATATGTCGCATCCAATAATGTTTGTCTTCATCTTCTTCGACATCACTAATTAGTTTTTCTTCACAGCCAGCACAAAGAATTTTCTCCTTTGCCATTATGTCTTGAGAAGGTAAATCAGTGAGGTCAGTTTCGCGATTGCTGTCCTTCAATAATCTCTTCTTTATTACTTTAATTTTCTTTGGCTGCTTTATTTTTTTTATTCTCTTTTCCAGGTTTTTTCTTTCTTTCTCCGCTTTATTCTTTTCAATTCTTTTGTTTCTTTCCTCGCGTTGATTGACAATATTTTCCTTTTTATTATAAAGTTCGAGGGTAGTAGGAAAGTAGGTACCCAATACTTGGTGGCCGTTATTACGCATCGATTCCCTTTATATCGGCCGTAGCTGATAAAAATTGGTTTTAGGCGGCCGACGTTAGGATCTAGTGATCAAACTGAGCTGTTGTTTCATTTTAAACCTTATTAATGTTACTGCTAACGTATAAAATAGCTAAACATTTTGTTTAACGTTTTCATGTATTTCCCCAAAATCGGCCGCCCGGCCGATATTGAGATTTATCAATAATACAGATCCCTAATCTCGACCCCACGATTATTTCATAAAAAAGACAAATAAATGTAAAATCATACTATCTAAACGATACTTTGACTGTTTTTCTTCAAGATCAAATACAATAAAATACCATAGGTATGTTTAACTCCATTCAAATACTTACCAACGCAATGCGACGACTCAGGGATTTGACTAAGCAATGCCACCAAACGACGCACTTCTGTACATGCGCGTGCTCTACTTCCAATTAAACGTTCAAATGTTGAGGCACCCGCACCAAAATATGGGAGGATATGCGTATGGATATAGAGTTACTTTTTGCATAAAAACTATTAAGATGTTAGGGCTATTTTTATAGTAATGTTTCATTTTCTCGAAAAGGCCGATATTAGGAGGGGGCCGATACTAGGAGACTTCACCCTAAGTAACCGTGTAGCGTAGCGGTGAAAGAATACTACCATCCCCTCTCTTTCCTTGGGTGTCATAAAAGGCGACTAACAGACTAAAGACTGCACACACTTCCAACAGCGGCAATATAGAGCGGCAATGGCTTACCACCAAACACGCTGAGCACATGTGCAGTCGCTATTTCGTAAAAAGTGGACTATGGTAGAGGACTGCTTTTGCTGTCCTCATTGCCTAGTCTCTACGACTGACTCTTCGAGGATAATAGTCGTGATAACGTAGGCAACGTATGTACGTTTTAATAACAATTTATTAATAATAAGTAAATAAGGCCTAACCGCATTTTCCATGCTTATCATAATATTAACAAAACAAACAAATTGACTGAGTAACTGGCCAGTCTCTCGCTTATAACTGTTGGAGCATCATACATAACATAATAATTAATAATAAAACCAAAAAGTTTGTCATCAGTTCATCACAATTAAAACGAGCGAACAAGAAAACAAAATACAATTAAGTATAAAAGTGAGTGCACTACTTTATAATAAGTAAGTACTTATATTATTTTAAGAGGTTTTTTATGGATGTGTCTGTAAATTTTGAAATGTCGCATAATGTCGTCTAGTGTCGTGGAAAATTGTAAACTATTGAAAAGTTAAAAAAAAACCTAATTGTAGATTTTTTTTATTACAGAATATTTGTTTGTAAACTAGTCAATTCATTCGATTATTTTAACTTTTTTTTATTATTTGAAAAGTTATATATTTACACTTTGAAAACTTCGCATTCCATTATTATAAACCAACATTTGAACGGGTTAACGCAAAACGAGTTAAAATCCTAAATGTTTGTTGATAATGGAACACTAAAGTTTAAAAGTGAATAAGTATGATGAATGATGATGAATTATAATTAAGTATATAAATAATGTACTAAATGCTGCAAAATATTTTAAATTAAATTTTTTAAAAATCGTGGGGCGCGTAAAATTTCTGTCAACAGTCAACCGTTTATATCATAACTAGCGGCCGCTCGCGGTTTCACCCGCGTGGTTCCCGTTCCCGTGGAAATATCGGGATAAAAATTATCCTATATGTTAATCCAGGTTAAAAACTATCTGTATGCCAAATTTCTTCCAAATCCATGCAGTAGTTTTTACGTGAAAAGTAACAAACATCCATCCATACTTACAAACTTTCGCGTTTATTATATTAGTAGGATAGTAGGTTAAGTGCTGATTACACATTTATACAGGTCATGCTACGCCCCACGATTATATTTTTAATTATTTTGTAGCTTTTAGTACATTATCTACATCATCATTATGTTTTTTTTCAATAAAACCGTTTAACTTAAATTATTTTTTTAGTATTTTTTTATAATGTACTTTATACTACCACTCACTAGTCAAGCCCTTTCATTTGATACCTATATTGAGATGGTTTAATAAAAACATGTAATCCACCATTTAGTGGTCGCGGCCATTTTGGATTTACAATGATACTGAATATACATAATTGTATTGTCATAAGAACTAAAGATGTGTACCAAATTTCATATTAATCGGTCAACAGGAAGGGGGCAAAATTTTAAGTACCAAATTTGACCCAACATCAACAACAAACAGGTCAAGCAAAATAATAAAATCGTTTATAAATCTCACCAAAGTATATTTTTTACAGAAACCGCGTGTCATCATCATCATCTTTGACATGCAGTTGACATACGTCTTCCTCGTCCTCTTCGGGCTGTTGGCGGCCGTCGCGGCGGCCCCGTCCTTCTTCTTGTTTCGAGAAGAACGTCCTAGGAGCATATACGACATTATTTGCTCTAAGCGAAACCCCAGCCACCGCTGTTACTATTGGCTAAACGATGAAGATGATTATGATTATAGATGATGATGATGATTATATAATAGATTTAAGATTTTAGTGTAGTTTTAATGTTGACATATTGTCAAGAGATAAAAATCCCTAAAAATAATAAAGATTAAAAAATATGATAAGGGTGGTACTTCTAATCCGTTAAGGCTAAGTACTACATCTAAATTCATCGACAAAAAAATAATATGGGGGGTCCTACCCCCTCCCCCTATAATTTACGACCATATTTACTTTATGCGATATCAAAGGTTTCATACGTCGGAGAAACATGAAAAAAAATGGTAAACGGTAGCTAATGACACTGGCAAACTAATAAATTACTTTGTTTCATATGTTTGAGATTATTTTGGTGAGAAAAAAATGATTACTTACTTAATTATTTTGTGAATCTCTTTTTTATAAGTCCATATTATTTTTTTGTCGATGAATTTCGATGTAGTACTTAGCCTTAACGGGTTAGAAGTACCACCACTATCACATTGTATATATATCTTATGTCATGCCAGCCATGTCATGCCAGTATACATGCCATGCCAGTATGCCACGTATGCCAACTTAGTGGCATATAATGTGACTGTAATCGAATGCCAAAACCATCAAAGGTCGGTCAGGTGTTTTAAACATTAAAGGGGCAAAAAAGAAATGTATATTTTTTTTCATATAAAATTATATAAGGTGACTGCTAGAAACCGCAAGAAACTTCAAGGGCTGGTCAGGTCAAGTGTTTTAAACATTACAAAAATTACAAGAAAGGAATTCGTGTTTTTTCCGCGTCAGCTGTGCTATAAATACCTACCTACGTTGACGGGTCAACAAACGGCCGGCCGTGGCCGCGCGTTGTAAATAATCGTTATTATTAATTATTTTCATTATATTTTTCTGATGTTTTTGCTTTAAAATAAATTAGATACTCAAAGACTATCCAATTAAAATTCACAAAATGAATTATTCAATTAAAAATGAAAAAAAAACACGAATTTCTTTTTTGTCATTTTTGTCATGTTTAAAACACTTGACCTGACCAACCATTGAAGTTTCTTGCGGTTTCTAGCAGTCACCTTATATAAGTAAGTAGTTAGGTAACTACCTAATTAATTTAATAGTAATTCATAAAAGGTTTCTTCGATGATTACCTTAAGGCTAGGTGTTAGTGAAAAATTAAAATAACACGTTCTTAGAATTACTTTTTGAAGTAGTAAACAATAAAATTAAAATCTGCGAAAATTATGAAATGTTGTTGAGGCTTTATTCTGTGAAATACACCCGATGGAAACACGATTTTATAAAGTTGGCTCGATAGAATAAATTCACAAAGTTACATATTTTTGTGTCATTTTATCTTCTTTTCCAGGTTTTATTCTTAAAATAAGTGATTTGATATTATGAGTCATTTACCAAAATGAAGCTCGTAAATAACTTGAGTTATTATAACCGATGGTTTTTTATTTATTACATCTATCGATTTTTAAAAATATAAATCGCGAAATATTCGCGCCGCTTCGCTGTTATACCCGTCCCTTACCGTTGTACCGTCGAGAGAACGAGAGGGAAGCGCTCGAAATACCTCCCCTTAAGAGGAAACACTGCGTGGTAGTGGCGGCATGCAAAATTCTCATACGAAACACAGAAAAACGACGTTTCGTAGTCCCCTGTTTCCTCCTCCAGAACTGAACCAATTTTTATGTTTTTTATAGCATCGGTTAAAGAAAGAGCTTTTCTACTTCTAAATTTTTAATTTTTTTGCATTAAGTCATTTATTTAACAACCAGGATCCTTCAAAATTTATCGAAATCAGTCCGTTTTATGACGTCTTCAAAAACATTAAGTAAACGGTTTAAAAAAAAAATCAAACATACAGACATAAAAAATCTCTTTCTTTATCCGATGCTGAAAAAGTAATAAAAATTAGTCAAGTTCTGAAGGAGGAAACAGAGGACTACGAAACGTCGTTTTTCAGACGAAGCAAAGGCTTTGTATTGAATTTTGCATGCCACTTCGACGTAGTGTTTCCTTTTATTTAGTGATGGATGAGCTGCCTCCACACAGCTACCGAGACTATTTGTAACAAAATACAGTAGAATCATAGAATACATAATAGTACAAGGTAGAATAAGAATTTAGTAGGTAATGAACAAGTTTCATTTATTGAGTACTTCTTACCTACGTAAACCTTGACGGTATCGCGTAGCGGTGAAACAATACCGGTACCACCTCCTCTTTTCTCTTGGGTGTTGTAAAAGGCGACTAACGGACTAAAGACTACACATACATCCATCAGCAAAGAGCGGCGATGGGCTCACCTTCACCACCTGTCACGCTGAGCACATGTGCAGTCGCTATTTGGTGAAAAGTGGACTATGGCAGAGGACTGCTTTTGCGGTCCTCATTGCCTAGTGACTAACCCTTCGGGAATTATGTATGTACTTATAATATTAGAAATCAAGTACGTCCGAAGGCACTCTGGGTTGATGACAACGTCAGGGTCGCTGGCAGCATCTGTGCCGATCTACAGAACAGAAGGGACTGGCACAAAAGGATGCCTGTGCCCAGCAGTGGGCGGTTGCGGGCTGATAATAATAATGATGACGATGACTTATACAATATATTATTCATAATCATAATAATCATAATCAATTGTTTATATGCTAGAATATGTATTCTCACAGCACAGTGTATGTACATACATAGAATAAGGTTCTTAAAAATAAGGTCAAGACAATGTATTCAGCCTGCATGCAGGCGTGCAAATATTACATAGTTAATTTGAAGTTACATTAATGTTTATTATATATATTTTTTACCATAATTATTATAATTATATTAAAATTTACCTTAATAGATCCATATTATTATTATTCATAGTTCCTTATTTTATCGTCGACGTGAAATAAACAGCTTTATTTTCCTTGTCCCTCCGAGTTTGAATCATCGCTGTATCGACTCATTCTGTCCCTAATAGGGTCACTGCGGTGCGAGCTTTATGCAAGGTCTCCATCCTACACTTACAGAACCTCTTTATTTATTCATTTGGTTTGTATAAAAAAGTTATAAGAGTAAATGTTTAGATGATCGAAAAAATAAATGAGCAAAAGAAGTGTGTCAGAAGTCAGGAAATCTGTGGTCTCCACTAGGGTTCCGGTTCCCACCTTTTTTAGGACGAATGAAGTATTTTTCATTATGTTAGAACAAAATAAAGTACTTGCATAGTATAAAAAAGGGTATTTATTTATTTGTCCTTAAAAACGTAATTTTTGTTGCTCTTTGCGACATTGAATAAATATTTGTCTTTAACGTAAATAGTTTTACGTAAATAGAGTATTTTAGCGTACTTTTATTGGTGTCGTAGATTATAAATAAATAAATAAACTTTCCTATATTCACACCAATTATCTAGCCCAAGAGAAGCTTTGTTATGAAACTCGTTAAATGGTTACTAGACAACGGACAAACATACTTATTATACATAGAAAACACCCAGACCCGAGACAATTTAGAAAAACAATAATTTCTAAATTGACTTAGCCGACCGGGAATCGAACCCGGGACCTCAGAGATGGCGACACCTTGAAAACCGGTGTACAAATCACTCGACCAAGGAGGTCGTCTATGTTATATAGTCGTATAGTTAATTATATTATGTTGAGATACACCATCGACACCATCGTCCTTCCCTAGTCGTCCACGTACTAGCGTAAATTTCTGATATTATGACCTAGTAGCTCCTACACAAGTGGAAAACGCTCCCGATCTGTTTGTTATCGTATAGTATATTGGTCGACATTTTACAGATATTTGGGCTGCAAATTTTTAAAATGAGTAAGTAAAGAACGATGTTACATAAAGTAGCTATTTATAAGTAAGTAGTTTTTTTTGCCAATTTTAAGTTTACTTTTATCTTAAAACTCAACTTTCTGTGATGGATGTGAAACATTTTCAGGGGGCTGGTTAAACAAAAGGTAAGCCGCTGTTCTCTCGGCCTAGCAAGTTGATGTGACCATCGTCATCAGCCTAAACGTCGCACTGCTGGGCACGGGATATTGGGCCATAACCCACCACACTGGCCCCAACCCAAAGCAGATGGAATGCTGAATAAAACTTACATTCAGCTATCTGAACTAGCTTTGCTTTCCAATATGGACTAATAAGTTAATAACTGTTGGTGTCAAACACCCCATTACGATTATATATAGAGTTATATTCTATATAAGGGCGTGGTTTAAAACTAGCGATGTCTCGCGCCTCCGTCCGCCTACGCTGTTGTTAGAACCGCTGCTGACAAGCCTTATTAGGTAACTTGTGATTCGCGAACATTTAGTCATCAGAACACTATTGTTTAGTTCATGCACCAAACAGCTATTTGGAATGTGTAAAGTAAGAGGAAAGCACAGCCTATATGTACAGCCTTCTTGCTGAGCAAATCTTGGCTAGAATAATTTCCAGCCTAGATTGCCCAGCAAGGTCATCCCTACAATTAATGAATGTTGACTTAAGCACCCTGCTAATTGTTAAATGCGGGATGGCGATGAAAACCTGAGCAGGGAATTGAACCGCAGACCTCCAGATAAGTAATACCAGGCCAAGCGCTTCAGCACTTGGTCAGAGAGACTATAACCACAGTATAAATATAAGTATTAATCTTAAGCTTATATTTATACTGTGCTATAACTCTCCCCCAAGAGCTTTATTTAGCTCATACTGTTAAAGTGGAAAATAAAATTATTAGACCGGGCTAATAGTCAAATTAATAATAATAATAATATAATATCTATAATTACTCTTCGCAAATTTACTTAAGGTTAAGATTTAACAGGAGAAGTATTGAACACTAAATTTGCAAGATTCTGGTGCCTGATAATGTTTAAGAAAAACCTGTCCCACAGGTCACCAGGCAATTAAAATCATCTTGATTTCCTTCGTGCTTCGAAAGGCCGAAAGACGCAGCCGTTGCTCCCGGTTGCTGTCGAAAGATGGCAGTCTTTTAAACCCACTAACCCGCATTGGGCCAGCATGGTGGGTTGCGGCCCAATATCCCCATGTCCATGTGGGAAAGCCTGTCCAGAAGTTATAGTTGATGATAATAAAGATACATACATATAAACGCGACTATTATCCCCGAAGGGTTAGTCAGTCAGTTAGGCAATGCTGACAGCAAAAGCAGTCCTCTACCATAGTCCACTTTTCACTAAATAGCGACTGCACATGTGCTCAGCGTGACAGGCGGTGAGCCCATCGCCACTCTATGCTGTTGGATGTAAGTATGTGCAATCTTTAGTCCGGTAGTAGCCTTTTACGACACCCAAGGGGAGAGGGTGTGGTAGTATTCTTTCACCGCTACGAAACACGAAACTGATTTAAAATGCAACAAAATCACAGGACGGCCGCCGCAGTACAGACGGCCAGCTGTCGCAGTGACGTAGTGCGCCGCCGTATCGATCGTCACCGCCGCCGCCGCCAGACCCAAGCCTGCCAAACGGTACGCTGAAAATTGCGAATTATTCGCTAGCCTTCAATCACATACATATAAAACAATCAACGCTCCCAAAACGGCCGCACGAAAAGAGTACTTACTAGGTATGGGCGTTATTTAACGTAATCAGTTTCAGTAACAGGTTATGCAGCCTGTAACGGAATCACTAGTTTCGGCTTGAACAATGAACCGGTGATTTTTCGTAACCAGTTCCATAGAGCAACGACGTTAAGTGCAGAGCGCGAGTAACGCCGACCGGTGACGAATGTGACCGACACAAAAATGTGTAAAGGGCTAAAAAGAACTATGAAAATTTGTAAAAAATCAGCCTGATAACTAAATAACGGTAGCTAGCTACATCATACTCATGAGTGATAGGTTGGTTGGTTGGTGTCACTAGTCAGGCTGTTAGGATAAGCTCATTGTCAAAGCACTTGTTAAAATAACTGGTTACGAAAAATCACTCATTTTAAAACAGGTGACGATAACGGAATAACTGGTTACGTTTCGTTTCTTTAAAATCACGTAACAACTCATATCTAGTACTTACCTAGTGACATTACTACATAATTATGTTTAGGTATATAGTACCTACGCATTTCCTTCCGTACCTAGTTTGCGTGCTAAGTGTCAACATGACAAGGAGCTCCTTCGAAAATTGCTTTTCTTCCTAGTTTTCTTCTGAAAATATATAATGTCATCTCTGTCACTTTTCTGCTATGATTTTGGTACGGGATAGTGTATAGTTTTTATATTATGTGATCGAAGGCTCTAGCACGTTTAGTAGTCTCGCCTCGGTGGTCGAGTAGTTAAGCGTCCGGCCCGACATCTGGAGGTCCCGGGTTCAATTCCCAGGTCGGGCAAAGGCCACAGTCTTCAACATAGAGGTCCCGGCTTCGGTTTCCAGTGGAGGGTAAATAATATTCCTCAGTAACTTAGAATTCTGGGTAGAGTGCGCCTCCATCATTTATTTTATCGTACCTACTTACGTAAAAAAAATTACCTTGCGTACCTGAAAGAAATAGTGTAAGGAATTAGTTAACCGTAACTTTTACTTCAGCAAATAGTTTTAATATAAACTAATTTACTAATTGATACCTTAAACCTAATGGATAAGCGGCTCACGAGAATAGAGACTACACATTATATCCAGCAGCATAGAGCCACTAAACACCTTTCTGTTTTATGATAGAGCTTCATAAAACAGAAAGTTAATTAATTACCTAATTAATTTAAAAAAATAATAATTTATTTTTATGTTTTTACAATTGTCTATCACGCTGAGCACATGTGCAGTTGTAATTTAATAAAATATGGACAATGATAATTTATAGGACTGCTTCTGCGGTCTCATTGCCTAGCCTCTGACTTAGGTACCTACGCTATGCATGAGTTGCTAAAACTACATTCAAAGTACTTTGCTGATGCCCTCCTAAACGCCAAAGACAGTAATAATAAAACAATTACCATTATAAAATCGTAACAATTGTACGACAATCTCATGAAGTAACCAACGTAATCATCAACCCAAACGTAATATTATTTTACGGTGTCGCAAAACGATCGTTCCGATTCCAAACCCCAAGGTTTATCAGAGTGGTCGTAGCACAAAACAGATGAAAGATAAAACAAAGTAGGTAGGTAAGTACCTCAAAATGTCTTAATTCTGCAAACGATTTTGAACTCAACATTCAACCAGTTAAAGTGGAAAATGGATTGGGGATATTTGACAGTTTGGTATGGATTGAATATTGCATTGTTTGTAAAGAAAGATGCCAGCACGACAACCTACCACAAATATTCAAAGTTTTTTAATATATTTTGAACTTTATCGTCTGGGTATAAAGATCAATGTGGGTTAGAGAGATTTGGGCAGCGCAGCGCAGCGCGTCAGCGCGCGCGCAAGTCCTTCTTTGATTTGGGTATGACGCGGCGTAATTTGATACAGGTACTTGAGTAGTGTTAAGTGGTTTTTGTGGCCTTCCTTTTTTAAACACCACACATATTGTATATCGTTGGATTCCTAGAAAAATTATCTTCAATATTATGGCGGTTTCATTAAAAAATATTAAACAAATATTTAATTATATATTTTTTTTTTATTTATATTTTTTTTTTACATTTTTTATTATATTTAAAAATTAAACGCGATAAGGGTATCTTTTTCTTCTTTATATGTAACCTCTTACTACATAGTAATAATAATATATAAAAATGTTTACAACTTTTCATAGAAAAATGTAAAGAAAAACAACAATTTCCGCATCGAGTTATTTTTTATTTTTTTATTTTTATTTTTTAAAAATAGATCTTTTCGAAGTAAGTCTGTTTTTATTGACGTTTATTCACACTAGACAGCTCGTGCAGCCAACCGATACAAGCCGCAGACACTAAAAACTGAAACCGAAGTATAAAACAGACTTGAAATACATAGCCACTACGTGGCTATCATCAAATAAGCGATCAACATTTGTAGTCACGTCGTGGCTATCATCACCCGAGGGGTTAAGGTTTTTAAAGCAGGAAGACGACACAGCAAAACAATTTTTTTGCATAGTAACAGCGATATACACTCAGCGGCACGGAAAGTGGCCCAACCCTATTTTGGCGCATATTAATTATTTTTGAAATTTTAAATGAATATTTTTTTTTATTAAAGTACCTACTTAGCTGTAAGTATTTGTTATCTTTACATACTTTTTAGTCAAAAAATTTACAGAAAAATGTGATTTTCATTATTTTTAATCAATTTAAGTACAAGAAAGAGCAATTTTAATTTTTTTTAGGGTTAATTTTAATCTTGAGCTTGAAGAGCTCTACTCACTGTGTTTTTTTATTTACATTTTCTTTCTTTTTAACTTTTTTTTTTCTCTTTTTATTTTTTAATCTTTTATACAATATTTTTCTTAGTTCTATTACATTTTCTTCTCTTTTTGCTTCATCCCAAATTACAAGTACTTAGGTAAGTACTTAGATAGTCAAAAGTTCATATGGCGCGTCGTAATGGAAGCCCAGCCCAAGCGAATATCGAATTAAAAGTGGTCTATTATTCTGTGCTACCGAACTTCCGACTGTACAATATGTATCCGTGGTTTTGGGTGGGCTTACCTGCTGTTGTGTATGAAGGGGCGATGGGTAGCTCGCGAGCGAGTTGTTTAAAAGAGCTAGCTCACCTATTCTGGCTCAACGTATATCTAGCTCACTCACGTTCAATTTAGCTCAGTGTTCCATAGCTCAATTAGCTCAGTCTTTCATCGGAATATGTCGGCTCGGAATCGAGAGCGGCTCGGCTCGATAGTCAAAAGGGTTAGGGTGTCGCAAAGGTGGTGCAGGAAAAAAAAATCTGTTGATTTTTATATGGAGCCTAAAATTTAAAAACTTAAAAAAACATATTTTTTATAAAAACGCGAATATCTCGTAAACGGTGCGTCGTAGTTAAAATCTAACGAAATTTTAGCCCCCCCCTTTAAAACCCCGCAGGAACCTGAGTGGTATCCAAGGTACTTACTTAACAAAAAAAAATACCTTTTTTTAAAAGGAAAAAAAAAATCAAATTTTTCTATGGAGCTAGATTTCTGTTGTCTAATAAAAAAAATTACCTCGACATTCAAGACAATACGTTGCACTTCGCGCTATTTACTGAACAGTACACATAAACGACTCAAGAGTCTTCTATCTTCACGAACACTGAGCTTAATGAGCTACTGAGCTAGAAGAGCTATATTTATTTTTATGAAAAAACAGGATTTTTACCATGTCTGAGTTGTTGATTTTGAGTCCCCGATATTTCGGCGCAGTTGCATGCACCATGATCACGGAGTATCGGGGACTCAAAATCAACAACTCAGACATGGTAAAAAACCCGTTTTTTCATAAAAATAATTGTAGTGACCATGAAAGTTTAAAATGTTAAGAGCTATATTATTATGCTCTTGACTGGGTAAAGAGCTATATAGCTCTTATCTCTTCAAAGAGCTAAATTTCCCATGACTAGTATGAAGGGGCGAGTCAGCCGTGACTCACAGTGTCGCGGTGACGTCACTTCCACTACACCCCAAGCCGGTAGGGCTAAGGGTGGCTAAGTAAGGGGTGCTAATTCGATAGCCACGCGGCAGCCGGCAGATGACTAACGCGCTAGTAAGTTGTATCGAAAAAGGGAAGTCAAAAATGTTGTACACTTTATTATATTACTAGTTGCCGCTCGCGATTTCTCCCGCGTGGTTCCCGTTCCCGTGGTAATATCGGGATAAAAAGTATCCTATGTGTTAATTCAGGTTATAAACTATCTGTATGACGAATTTCATCCAAATCCATTGAGTAGGTTTTACGTGAAGAAGTAACAAACACACACACTCACAAACTTTCGCGTTTATAATATTAGTGTGATTATGAGGAAACACTATGTGGTAGTGGCATGCAAAATTCTCATACGAAACACAGAAAAAAGACGCTTCGTAGTCCCATATGTTTCCTCCTTCAGAACTGGACCAATTTTTAAGTTTTTATCAGAATCGGTTAAAGAAAGAGATTTTCTATGTCTGTATGTTTGATTTTTTTGCATTAAGTCATTTATTTAACAAGCAGGAGCCTTCAAAATTTAGCGAAATCTCTCCGTTTTAAGGTGTCTTCAGAAACATTAAGTAATCGGTTTAAAAAAAAATCAAACATACTTACAGACATGAAATCTCTTTCTTTAACCGATGCTGAAAAAGCAATAAAAATTGGTCCAGTTCTGAAGGAGGAAACAAAGGACTACGAAACGTCGTTTTTCTGTGTGTCGTATGAGAATTTTGCATGTTACTTCCACGTAGTGTTTCCAAAGACATATAAAAACATCATTGAGTGTTTCCTCTTAATTTATTACTTTAGGTAAGTGGCAGCCGTGTGGTATGGTCACACTAGTGTTACTATTTCATAACACTGTGGTATGTGGTATATAAGTATGGTATAGCGGCTCAATAAAACAATACTACCCAACTAACCAATCTCTTCCCTTGGGTTTCGTAAAATACTAGGTACCTACTAAACTGAATTTGCGGATTTTTTTTATTTTTATTATCAATATTTTTGTTACATTTGTCATCAAAATGAAAACGTATTCTAAATATTTTATTAATGATCACTCACTCTCGTTATTTTGCATTAGTCCCCCCCCCCCTTTCCCCCAATAGTAATCTATTTAAAAATCACGTTTCATCAAATGAAATGGATTTTAAAGAACTGTTTGGGCAGAACAGAGATGGACCCGATAACTGCGAATCATAATTACATCAACACTTTTACCGCACGACATTGGAGCCAATCAACTTTTACTGTCCACGCGTGGGAGTGGGCAGTGGGCGGGCCCGGGTTCGACTCCGGTGAGGTCACCGAGGTGGGTGCAAGGTTTGCAAAGACCCGTTTCAATACCCACCGAACCTGGGACACGGAATACTAAGTGGTTGCACTAAATCATGACTTTATTTGTATTAAGATAGAAAGGAGAATGACCAAACCAGCCTATTCGATATCTATTGCAAAAGTGTTCTCTTTTGCAAAAGGGTTTTCTATAGAACGCCGCGTTAAGCGTCAAGTGATAAATAAATCCTGAACTGAACTGATGGTCATACGATAACAGTTGTCATAACATCAAAATACCCAAAAAGTTTTAAGCTAAAAATGAAGATAGCTTCAAATTCCCGCATGATATTGTAATGTAATGTAATTTTTTCTTCATAATTCAGAGCATTGCTGCTATTAAAAAACAAAAAAAACTAGCCTATTCCCATAGTAAAAAGGTCATTCTCCTTTGCCTTACTTTAGTAAGAACATACAGTATACGCATGCCTATTATCCCCGAAGGGTTTGACGAAGACCTTGACAATCGAATTATATGCCCTTTAGGGATTATATTAGACCGGGCCGTGCACGGGGCGTGCCGTGCGCGTGGCCCGGACGGGGCATTGATTTGAGACGTTGCATACATTCTGTATGAAGCAGTTCATATTACACAGTGCAGTACATGATCCGTGTCCCGTCAGGGCCCGGTCTAATATAGTTCATCCATAGTTGCTTACAATATTATTGCAGTCGTGTCGTCGGCTCATTAAAATAATACGTCTACCCCACTCTTTCTTTGGGAGTCGTAAAAGGCGACTAACGGACTAAAGACAGCACATTCAACAGCATATCGATGGGCTCACTACCTGCTATGCGATTCTCTAAGCGACACATAGACGCTGCGCGCATGGCTGTGATCTGCTGTCTCTTTCGAATTCTATGAATATGAAAGAGACAGAGTCATTTGTCAGCGCTGCGGCAGCCGCAGCTATCAAGGCTTTAGCTTAGAGAATCGCACGGCTGTCACGCTGAGACCATGTGCAGACGCTATTTGGTGAAACGTGGAGTATGGCAGAGGACTGCTTTTGCGGTCCTCATTGCCTAGACTCTGACTAACCTTCTTCGGGGATAATATTCGTGATTATAATGTATGTGTATAAGTATGTAGGTATGTATGTGTATTATTTTATTGCACTGCGACAGAGCGCGCACACTTCAAACTCGTTTCCAAATATAGGTTGGTGGCACATCTGTGTGTTTCTTAGTATTTGTATTACAATGGTGTTATGCCGCGTCAGTTCTGCTGAATAACAAGTTGGCGGCGTGATGTTGTCTCCTTCATTAGTGTGACTAACTTTGTTTGTTTCAGTCAAGTTAGTTTCAAGTATTTCAAGTATTTATTTGTAATAGCAATAGTAAACTTGTGATAGTGCAACAGAATAATAAAAATGGAGTCTCTCAGTCTTAATATTAAAAAGAACTCTGTTAATAATTATGAGGCTTTACTTTACGTAACGTGTTTCGGTTCCCATACAAAGTTTCTTTATGTACTTACTCTATTATTTTACCTATCCTATGTTTCTATTTTAATTATAAGTTACATGTTCACTTATTTATTATTTCATAAAAAAATAACATAAATGGCATAGTTACTAACTCGTAATTATGTTACATTACAGTCGAGTTTCTCCCGTGCGTGTTCTTTTAGCAACAACACGTGTTGTGAGACTCCATTTTATTTCAATCTACCGTACAATACTAAATTTACTTTAAAAATATATATCACTCGACGAATTAAGAATAAGATAAGTTACATTACAGTCACAGTCAAAAGCAATTTTGTTTAAGGACGTTTTTCTCTATTTTAAACCCCTCAACAAAACCCCAAGCGGTCGCATGAGACCGCAACTACAAAAACACACTTGACTTTGTACCGTGTTTCATAGACTTACAGACTACTTTAGTATGAACAAGTTTGATTATTTCGGTTATGTGGTACATTTTATGCATTGTGATCGCAAAATATCGCATAGTCTATGCTCGATTCTGTCAAATTTGACGTTGACAGTTGCATCAATTTTTGTGTCAGAAAATTTCTACGAGTGACTGGTTGGCTTGGTGCGTTTTGCACATTTAGTCACCACTAATGCACAAGGACGTTGCGTTGGTCAAAACAACTTTTTGTTTCAAATATTTTGTCAAGTTGTGAAAAAAAAAATTGCGACAAACCGCAGTGGCCGTCTGGCACCGGCACGCCAGTCCAGACTGCAGTCACCCAGATGTGGGTCGCGCGGTCATTACCCCGGATCGATCGGATACACACCCGGATACGCCCAGTCAGTGAAACTAAAAGCTAGGTTAGCGCTAGAAACCGCGACGGAGTTCATTAATCCGACTGTGGGCACATTTCAAGGGGTTTACATTATAAACACATAATCACGACTATTATCCCCGAAGGGTTAGTCAGAGACTAGGCAATGAGGACAGCACAAGCAGTCCTCTACCATAGTCCATTTTTCACCAAATAGCGACTGCACATGGGCTCAGTATGACAGATGGTGAAACCATCGCCGCTCTACGCTGTTGAATGTTCAAAATTCAAAGTTCAAAGTTCTTTATTGCATTCATGTTGTACATAAACAGGTGTTAAAAAAATTAAATAAAAAAGAAACAAACATGACCCTGCAAGGGCATCATAGCAAGTACATATTATTAATATATTAAATTACGGTACTTATTATTAATATAATGTATTTCACATTATTATTATTTTATTATCATTCTTATAACAAATTCTTAAAATCTCCATTTAAATATATATATGTATATACTTACTAAAAATGTTCAATTTAAGTACTTAAATCAAAAATAATCCTATCATTAACACTGTCAAAAATCCATTATTTTATATGTTATAATGTATGTACAGACTTTAGTCCGTTAGTCGCCTTTTACGACACCAAGGGAAGAGAGGGGGTGGTAGTATTCTTTCACCGCTACGCGACACATATACATTCGTCATGGATTGACGACTATTAGCCCCAAAGTTTTATTCTGAGACTACGCAATGAGGTACCCAGAAGCAGTCCACCGTTTCATCAAATTACAACTCCACATGTGCTCATCGTGACATGTGATGAGCCCATCGCCGCTCTATGCTGTTGGATATAGAGCAATCCAGTCTTCAGTCCGTTAGTCGACTTTAAGGAAACCCAATAAGAGATGAGTTAGTTAGTAGTAGAATTTTTTAAATAAGAAGCCGCCGCCTTTTATGCCGCTTGCAGCTGCTACAAGCAAGCTGCTTGTATAATGCTGAATTTACACGGAGCCAATACTTGAGACAATCCAATATGCCAGTCCAGTAAGCCAATGCTAATGCTATGCAAAAACGGCTTGAGGACAATCCAATGTAGTGGACTGTCTCTATTTACACGATAGCAATATTGGACTGGCTTAGTGGATTGTCTCAAGTATTGGCTCCGTATAAATCCAGCATTACACATAACGAGTACAGAGTGGCGAGACAGTAAAGTGACACTAGAGTTCACTACAGTAGGGCTAGCATGCGCAAAACGAGATATGTCGCGGACGAGAGACGACAAATCATTTTAAGTAAAATACCACAGTTTATGCAAAAACTACTATTAAGTCTATTTTTGACATATTATGTAGAGTTCTAAGCACATCCATGTGTCTTTAGTGTCTATAGACATTAGAGATAAAATAATAAAACACGAGAAAACGGGTCGAGAAGAGTTCTCGTGTTGCGCATGCTAGGCTGGCAGGACAGAGAAGATAACGCTCAAATAAACTCGAAGAAGAGAAGAAACGTTGATAAAAATATGTCTGTGACGGCTGAGTGGTTAATCAACGCAGCTGCCCGGATTGAGGACGATGTAGGTTCGATTCCCACCCGAGGTAGTGTTTTGTTTTCAACAATTCGTTATCTTAAAGAAAATGGATTTTAAGAAGACCTGCTTTTGGTGCAACAAATAATCTTTTACATTAAAGGATCCCAGAGAAAGATAACTCCACATATTATTCAAAGAGCAGATAATTATGCGACAGCCAATACCTGCCTGCAAGGGTTAGGAACTGGGGTCAGTTTCAGCTATTGGTGTTTGCAAGCATTTCATCGACCATCTTATAGCTGCGATATACCATAATTTATACATGAAGTGATGGAAGCCATCATAAGCTATGTGGTTAGAATCATACTTACAAGTGTCATCATCATCAGCCAGAGGACGTCCATTGCTGGACAAGGGCCTCCCCCATGGATCTCCACCACGACCGGTCTTGTGCTGCTCGCATCGAGCGGCTACCCGCGACCTTCACCAGATCGTCGAACCACCTTGTTGGAGGCCTCCCACACTGCGTCTTCGCCACTCGAGAACCGTTCTGCTCCAACGGCCATCGGTTCTACGGGCGATGTACACTGCCCAGCTTGGCGACTCTTTGGGCTATGTCGGTTACTTTAGTTCTTCTACGCACCTCCTCATTTCTGATTCGATCACGTAGAGAAACCCCGAGCATATAGCCCTCTCCATTGCTCTTTGCGTGACTTTGCCTATCGGTACCGTATGTATGTCATCACTGGCAACAGTGGCAACACACACTGGTTGACTCGTCTTGAGACCCTGCGTTATTTTGGACGAGAAGATATTTCGTAGCTTACCGAACGCTGCCCAGCCGAGTTGGATTCGATGATTGACCTATTTCTTAAAGTTGGACCTACCTAACTTGGCCGTTTGTCCCAGGTATACATATTCGTCAACAACTTCAAGAGCAGAGTCTCCAACCTTCAGAGGAGTGGATACGACACGTGAGTTAGAAATGATTTTCGTCTTCTCCATGTACATTTTAAGGCCCACTTGTTGAGAGACTCTGTTGAGATCACCGAGCATTGTGCCGAGGTCCTCCAGAGTCTCAGACATGGTTACTATATCGTCGGCAAATCGAAGGTAACTGATGTGCACGCCGTTGATATTGATGCCGAGTCCTCTCCAGTCCAGAAGCTTAAACTCGTCCTCCAGTGCAGCAGTAAAGAGCTGCGGAGATATGACGTCTCCTTGTCCAACTTCACGCTCCAGCCGGACTGGCTTCGAGCGCTGGGCCTAAAGGCGAACAGTCATAGTAGCGTTTTCGTACAAACATTTCAACACTTCGATGTACCGGTAGTCAATTTGGCACCGCGGGAGAGACTGAAACACGGCCCATGTTTCGATTGAATTAAATGTTTTCTCATAGTCCACAAACGCTAATCAAAGCGGCCGGTTATACTCTTCGGTCTTCTGTATAACCTGCCGCAGCGTATGTGTGTGGCCTATGGTGCTGAAGCCTTTTCGGAATCCGGCTTGTTCGATTGGCTGGAAGTCATCGTCGGCAAATATGTAAGGTGACTGATGTACACACCGTTATTATTAATGCCGAGTCCTCTTCAGGAGGGGGGATAACGCTAAATAATCTCAACTAAGCCACAACTGAATCGCAGCCGTTCTGCGAACTTCGTATAGCGCCATCGCGTGTGTCAAACACGACAGCGTTCAGTTGTGGTTTGGTTATGATTATTTAGCGCAATCGCCTCCCAGTCCAGAAGCTTAAACACGTCCTCCAGTGCAGCAGTGAAGGGCTTCGGAGATATGTCGTCTCCTTGTCTCACTCCACGCTGCAGCCGGACTGGCTTCGATCTGGTTCTGAAGGCGAATTGTCATATACAGTGGCCATTTCGTACAACCACTTCAACAATTACAAGTGTATTTCTCGTTAATAATATCTAACTTAACATAAAAATTAAAACCAAAGACTTTATTTAATTTTTATTGCTTAAATCTATAGACTTTATTTTATATAGGGTCAAACAATATCAATAAGCGAACGTTTAAGGGGAGCATCTATACATCACACTGAGCATGCTCACCAAATTTGGTCTAAAACTACAGGCTCGTTACGTTACCGAGATAATCAACAAAACATTATCATAATTCACCAAAAAATACACCCTTACCAAACCCGTACAGCTAACTGAGCTATCTTTTTATTGACACTTGCGTGCGTGTTAGTAAAGATAGAGCATGTTTCATGATTTGCATTATTTTAATTAATTTAGTTTGTTATACCTTTGAAAAATCACTATAAAACTGCAGCCCATTTTTTGTAATTGTATTCAGAATGATGTATAGATACCGCCCTCAAACGTTCGCTTATTGATTTTGTTAGACCCTTTATAGGTACTCTACGGGTAGGCTTGCCAACTCCAAAAAAGACATTTCCGGATTACCCAGCTTGACATCCGGGACTTTGGTATATTACGCGGGACACAAACACAACACACCAAATATAAAATGGTTAGTAAAAAATACTAACATGTATTTTTTATTATCATTTAATAAAAACATCAATACAGATGCCTAACCCGAGGGTAGTTGGTACGAGATAGATACTTACCTATATCATATTATCACTGATTTCCGGGACAAAAAGCGTCCCGCATGGGGTCACGGCGGGACGGCCCAAATTGACCCAAAAGCGGGACGTCCCGGAAAATCCGGAACGGTTGGCAAGCCTATCTACGGGTATACAGATACACTTGGCGACAAAAGCGGCCACCATTTGTGGGAACAAGGTTGCAGATGTACCTATATTATGTATTTAACCTAGCACAAAATGTCAAATTTCTTTAATACCTTTTGAACTTTGTAATTAGGGAATACGAATCAATATCGATTAGAGTACTTACAGTTTTGGTTAGTGTGACCTGGGGAATTACTCTTGAACGTAAACTCAATCTCAATACAATTCCAATGCGATTTACATGTATCGATATTGGGATAAGTAAAGATAATTCCGAAACGCCATCTCGATAATAATTTGTTCAATCAATTTCCACGCAATTTAATTCCAATGTGGCGCTATTGTCGCTTATAAAAGTGCCATTTGATATTTTTTATTATATTTGTGATTGGAAGGCGTAGAGTATGTTTTAAAAAAACAGACGTACATCGACCGTATCGTTATTGTTTGAATGAGTAGAAGATAATGGCTTTGGCTCCGAATGGCTGTAATTTTACATTGCCGAAGTATTTCTTGTCTTCTCTCTATGATCCGCTATACCGATTTCAGTTAGAACGCATTGAATATTCTGTTGTGCCAGTAACGCATTTTCAACTGATAATTTCTTTAGTTGCATTGCCACACTTTTGCCGAATATGTCGAATGGTGATTCGTCTTTTTCAACGTTTACTTTATCATGCAATGCCTTTAAATCACTTATCGCTTCTATAAGCTCTCTAGACCTCTTTCTAGGTCGTGAAGCTGTATTGGCATTAGTGGTCGTGGATGGGGTGCTAGCAGCATTTACCACTGTATTACTGATTAAAGATTGATAGCTGTTTTCTTCATCACTAGCGGCTAGGTCTTGTGAAACCATTTCTGTTAGCTCTTCTTCTTGCTCTAGCTTCTCTTGAACTAGAAACACTGATGGAAACTATAAAAAAAGATAAGAATATTAATGTTGTTTCAGATACTTACCAAATATGGACCAAAAATGGTTTAATAACTACGAGTATGTGGAATTTTTTTGGGTGTCATGGCGCCATTGATGGTAAACATGTTGTGAAAATTATTATGGTAGTGAGTTTTTTAACTACAAAGGCTCTAACAGTGTTTTGCTGATAGCTTTTGTTGATGTTGTTGATTGTTTTCGCTATTTGAGTATTGGAGCAAATAGCATAAATTCGCATCACATGAGTAAAGGACATGTGTTCAGATGCAAAAATTTTCAGACAAAATGCATTATGTACCTACATTGTAGCATTTAGAACAATATGTTTCCAAAAGAAAGTTTATCAGTGGGTGATAGATGAATGATGATACTCTTATTTACTAAAACCATATGGGTAGTGGTGCAATCTTACAACAGAGAAACCCATATTTAATTACCGACTCGAAAGAGCTCGCAGTATTGTGGAAAATAGATTTAGTAATTTGGCAAGCAGATTCGGAATTATCCAAAAACATAAGCCAACTGATAATTTAGAACAACCTGACAAAATAATACGAGCTCCGTGAAATTAGAGTAAGTACGTTTTCAAAGCGGTTGCGTTGATTAAATAAACATTGATTCGGGCAGCATAATTGAGGTGTCTTGAAGACGAGAACTCATTAACCGATTCATTGCGTATCCCACTTTTAAGGACTTTTGTCCATGGTGGCTAACAAATATTCTGTGACGCCTCCGTGCGTCAGCCGCCACCTTAGATTAAAACAAAAAGGGAAGATACGGCATGCTCCTACTTGTAGTCATTCAAAATAAAGTCCTACTCAACTACTTAAGCAAACACTCACACACGCACACCTATAAAGTGTAAATAAATCGAGCGAGCGAGACAAAGCGGTAAGTTTCAACGTCAGCGCGAGGGAGTCGGCGAGTAGTGCGTTGACGTCTCGGTCGCTTCGCAACAGACGAGTACGTACGACCGATTCCGACGCCACTGCGGAGTAGCGTCTTTCTCTTTTTCACACAGTAGAATATCCGAAATAGTGCAATGTAGCCTGTTCGCTTGGCAAATTGTGACTGAAGTGAAATTGTGCCTTTAGGCCTAATTTTGGCGGCTCACTCACGAGACGCTAATGCCGTATCTTCCCTTTTTGTTTTAATCAAAGGCCGCCACCCATTAAAGTGACGCCCTTGCGCGTGATCAGCCATGACTGAACACATTTTACTTTAGGTTTTGATTTTGGCTTGTTTACACGTGATGACATTCAATCGGCATCGGATGTCAAACGTAAGGGGTTCGCTAATTAGTTTAGTGTGTTTGAAATTGACTTATCTACGAGAATTAGCTGGAATGGCTGGCAAGTGATTTATTTGGATCAGTTGTTCAAACCTTTTGTGTATTTTTAGTAGGGATTTACAAAATGGTGTGAAACCACCAACTTGTATCCAGGGTATTCATGCGATCTTTATCAAGTCGTCTGTCCACCTTATGTAATACTTGGACGTCCTCGTCAGCGGTTTTAGTCAAACGAAAGGTTTGAACTTTTCTGCCCCAACAGCCATCCTTTTTACGCAATATGAGTAGGCAGGTATAGGTGGGTCGTTCTTCTTTTTAACCTACAATTTGATAAAACATTAGCTCAGATTCGAAAAAAAAGATATAACGATTCCTCGTCAATATATACATATATTCTGATAGCAGAATTTCTATTCTATCAGAAAAAGTTGTTGGCCGAGAAGTTTACCGATTTTTGTACGATTTTCAAGACCTGAAAGATGGATTCGACATAAAAATTTACACCTCCGTCACGACATCTTTTATTTTATTCTATCGGAATACTCTTCGTCACATAAGTTGTACCTTTTTAATACATTAAATAACTAAATGAACTATTAGAAAACATATTAAAATCATACATTTGTATTTATAAAATATGTTTTATTCATGATCTTATACCACTCTGTCACATTTTCAGCTAATATAAAGTATGTTTTTGCTATAAATCAATTTTTACTATCATTAACAAATAAATACGAATATCACAGACGGCAATATTATCAACTATTTTAAATATAAATTTTTCAATGTTGCACTAGTCATAAGAAAATATATAAACGACCAAAACAATTTTCCTACCAGGAGACAACATCGTGACAGAGTAGTAACTTATGTGACAGAGTTGTTGTTCTAGGGGATACATGGCTGCGTTTTTAAATAAAACAGGTTTATTTTGCTAGAATTATTTATTTTATTATAAATCTTTATCAGTCTTCAACATTGTCATATAAAATAACATGAGATCGAACTTAGATAATTAATGAAACCACATTTGTGAACCTTTAGAATAAAAGATTCATATTTTAGTAAATTAATGACTACTCACTCGTCTTAAGTAAATAAAAAATCTAGTCTAACTTGACAACAAATTAAAATTCCCAAAAACATAAAATAAAATAATCATCATCAACATGCAATACGTCATTCTCCACCAACTTAAACAGTCTGTCACTACCATCGACTGTTTTTAGGAACTCTACCAAGACATCGCCTTCTTCATCTTCAACGTGGCAAGAACAGAATTGTTCACAAATACTACTTAATACGTTATTGTTTAAGATTCCACGAGCTTCTGTAAACATTTGGTGGACTAGCATTGTTCCTCCCTATCTACCGACCCCTATAGATAGGGTATCGCAGCTGGAACTACGGGTCCGGCTTTGTTTCTCAGGGGTATACGGGGTTCCGGTTCATGCTCTCCGCTGGTTGTGCCTTGTTGTTGTGTCTCCGGCAAGATCCGGACGTGGGTTGGACTCGTAGTGGCTTGTGGTTAGCTGTAGAGTTTGGGAATGCTCGTTTGTCCTGGTAATGTGTGCCAGGACTTCCAAATTCGCGCACAGCGAGGGGGGCCTAGTAGCGGTCTCTGTGGGGATAGCAGCGAAAAGTCCTGCGGGGAACGTGAGTTTCCCTTATAGTTGGCAGCTTTGTCCGGTGGTTCTCATTGGACATTGGTGTTGACATCTCCGGTACTAGTCTGGAGAACTAGTAGAAGCGGCTAGATGCAGTATAAGTAAAGGCGGCCAGGGGCCGCCTTTACTATTTAGGAAGATGCCGTAGCCTCCGGTCCAGCCAGCCGCGTAGGACGTGGGAACTGGCTAGCCTCCCGGATGGGTTCCGCGAAGTAAGTGTGCTTACTACTCCGCGACCAAGGTGGACACTTGGGAGTTGACTTAAGAGTTGACGACCCGAGCAATGGCCACTGCGAGTTGTGCCTTTCGTGCAACGAGAAGTGAGCGAGCTTGACAGCTGCGGTTACCTATCTGGACAATAGGCAGTGAACTACACGTGTTCACGGGGAAACTCTCCCGAGTCACTAGCCTTATGAGTACCAAATGAAGAGCGCGCTTCGGCGGGAACTGATTTGGCGTCAAAACCTAACGCAGATGGTCTCCTGCGCGAGTAGTTTACTGGCGCAGGGACGTCTGGCACTTCTTGCATTACCTAACGGTTGGTCTTGAGGTGCCAGTACAATTAAAACTTAGTGAAGTAAGGAGAGGGGATGTTCCTTTCAGGGCGAGTTGTGCCCTTCGTGCAACGAGAAGTGAGCTTGTTTGACAGCTCCGGTTACCTATCTGGACGATAGGCAGTGAACTCCACGTGTTCACGGGGAGACTCTCCCGAGACACTAGACTTATGAGTACCAAAAGAAGAGCGCGCTTCGGCGGGCACTGATTTGGCGTCAAGACCTAACGCAGATGGTCTCCTGCTCGAGTTGGTTTACTGGCGCAGAGACGCTTCTTGCATAACCTAACGGTTACTTTTAACGGCTACCTTTTCTACGTCTTCCTCTATCACCATGAACAGTTTGAACAACGCCGCTGTCTTACTGGTTTAGGCGCAGAATGTCCAATTCGCAAAATGTCCAGCGGTCGCAAAAAGTTCAAGTCGTCATTATTTATTTAATTTGTCCGGCACAATAAAACGGTATCCACGAGTTATTTTTATTGTGCCGGACAAATTAAATAAATAATGACGAATTGAACTTTTTGCGACCGCTGGACATTTTGCGAATTGGACATTCTGCGCCTAAACCGTCTTACTGCTGGCTGCTGGCTGTCGTTCTCCTTTCTCGCCATGATGGTATCTGAAAATAGGAAATAAGTAATAATTACCTAAACATACGAGAAGATAGAAAAATATTTGTAACACTTTCCGTAGCAGTAATTGCCATAATAACTAGTGTATCTATTTCAGTATTTCTCAGATTCAGCTTATATAGAACATGAATATTGTTTATTTTACCCTTCCGTCACGTACGTTACCACTCCGTCACAACAAACATGTGACGGAGTTGTCAGGTGACGGAGGGGTAAAAATTTGTTGCAAAGTCGATAACATTTTGAAGTTAACATAGAATATATAAGTTACACGTTGGCAATAAAATATTTCTTATAACGTAAGAGTAGACAACGAAAAGTAACAATAATAATTATATTTTGAATCAATTACTTACGTGACGAAGCGGTAGCGGAATAAACACACGCACCTCCTATCACAGCTTTCAGGTGACTGAAGCGCTGTCTCTTGATCTCAGAGGGGAAATCGTACCAAGGGAGAAAGGGGGTTTAAACCTCCAATCGTAGGCCACAAAGACGAGCCGGCACAAACGCGTATTTCGAAGGACAACCCACGTGACAGAATTTACAAAAGAAAACATCAGGTAGTAGGAGACAAGTATTTGAGATTTTTTTAATATTTTATTGAAAGTGTTAAAAAATAATGGTTGCTATTACACGATAGGTAATATATTTAGGAGTTATAAGATATTTTTATGTTTTGGGGCGTCATATAATTGTTCCGTAATATTATGGATTATACGCAAGCCGAGGTAGCGGGAGACACTTGTGATTTGTATGAAATACACTTCTGTCACGCGGATTTACAACTCTGTAACGTACTTTTTACAATGAAATTATTCAATACATATGTTATTTAATCGTGCACAGCCATTATGTATTAGTACAGTGCATGTTGACATACAATTAAGAAAAAATAATGGTAATTTCCTTGTTTTTTTTTTCACTGACTGTTGGAGACACATTTTTGTAGGTTAAAAAGAAGAACGACCCAGGTCCCGCCACCCACGAAGACGCGCCTCTTCACTTTTTTAAAGTTTTTATTTAATTAGCAATGTATGTATGACTGTCACTATGTTTGTTTGTATTGAAGCTAATTGAGCTGAAATTTTGTATACACGTTTAGTTTGGATTACAATGCATGATTAGCTATGTGACCACGTCATTCAACATGGATTTTTTCGCAGCTTTGGATTAAACCGGTTTATTTAGGTTTTCGAAGCGCTCTCATTCCAAATACGGTGGAAGCGGTTTTTGTAAAAACCTTAATCAATAACCTTTATAAACCGGGATTTTTTTAAACCTGTTCCAAGCCCTGCCGTCACTACTTTAATTTCTAATTAGAAAATATTAATAAAGGAAAGATGGCGAGCCAGTTTAAACCTTTACATCGTTGTTCCATAATGAGAATGTTTATCGTCCGGCATAGTTATCTTAGAAAATCGCGTAGCGAATTATTTATGACATCAAGCAAATCCTCAATATAATGAAAGTTCAGTGTACAGTCACGAGCACCAATATGTATACACTTAATTCTTATTTCATTGAATTTAAGAGTTACAATTGTTTACATATTTTTGCTCTTGACTGTACCTATGCCTGGTATCCTCACCATGGAATTCTGTTATTTCAAGAATACCAAAAAACTGTACCCAAATAGTATCAAATAGTGCCCAAAGGAAATAAATAGTACCCTTATAGTTAAAAAGTTATAGACATAGTTTGGTGAGGAAGTCAGGCGTAGGTTACGCCGCCTGGCTTCCTTACCCCAGTTTAGGAAATCTGAGTAAGCTACAACTTTAACTAGTATGTCAAAAAACTGTACCCAAATAGTACTTAGAGGAAATAAATGCACCTTTATAGTTAAAAAGTTATAGACATATTTTGTTGAGGAAGCCAGGCGTAGGTCCTACGCCTGGCGTACTCACCTCGTTGCGCGAAAACAGAACCAGCAAAGGCTCTCATTTCTATCTCAATAAATAGTACCGGAAATAGTACCCTCTAAGAGCGTAATTGTTATTTGATTTTTACACTAGACAGTAAACTTCTACATACATTAACATGAGGTACAGTCGAACTCATAATAATTTTAATATTATTACATATACCGACTACATATTAGTTTTAGATTTGTTAAAATTAATTGGTGTATATGCGTAACAAGGAAGTTTAATATCAGTTATGTAATTGATTATAATTGTTGTTCTTTTAAATATCCATGTTTTCTAAAATATTGACTATGGTATTTTTTGCCAGATTTTATAAAGTAAAGAGCACCTTCTATATATGGAACTATTTATATTATATCTGAACTTGAAAGTTCAATATTGTGCGACAACAATCTGTTACTTTTGTTGATCACAGTGCAACTTATCGACGAGCGAGAGCGACGCATCTTAGTATGAACAAGTTACAATAGATGGCGCTTAACACACTTCTTATTTTAATTACTTATTAATTGACCTGTATTATGAAAGTGCTAAAGATCAATATTGCAATACACAACAATTTGTTTGACGCCGCGGTGGGAACGCATAGTTTAAGGGAACAGATTTTTTTAGTTGTTTACTTTGCCTTGGCACCGCAAAGGTTTGCGTAAAGTTAATTTATGAAATAATTTTGGGGGTTAAAGTTACTCATGTCCGTAGGTTTACCCTTGAGACCCTACACGTGACCTCTGAGTGATGCTAAATGAGTAACACTGACTGAGTGGTAGAGTCACACAGCGTTGCAGCACGCATTGGGTCGGCTCGCCCGGGGTAATATCATCCATCCATCACCATCACCAGCTTCTCACTAATTTCCGGCGTAAAATCACTTGGTGCTGTTCCGGAGGCCTTTTCCCCTCCCTCCCCTTCACGATTCCTATTCCTTCCTTAACCCTATTCCTTTCTTGAAGGTCGGCAACACATCTGCGATTCCTCTGGTTTTGCGGGTGTCCATGGGCGGCGGTGATTGCTCTTCATCAGGTGACACGCCTGCTCGTTTGCGTCCTTCTTATATATTAAAAAACAAACAATTAATGGAGAAAAATTGTTAATTTTGTTTCATAGTGATGTGAAAGTAGGGTTACCATACGTCCGGATTAGTCCGGACATGTCCGGACTCTTACACTCTAGTCCGGATTTTGTCCGGCTCTTTCATTTGTCCGGATTTTGGAATATGAGTAACAAAACTACATTTTAAGTAATATCAAATAATTTTTATTAACTTCTTTCTCATTTATCAAAATATAAAAAGTGAGTAATGTTTCCATTTTGTGCCTCAAAAGTCCGGACTTTTATCGAAATGTCAGGCTTTTTGTCAGGACTTTTCAAATTCCTAAATGGTAACCCTATGTGAAAGTGATGTTTAACGGACGAAATTAATAATCGATCTCGAGATAGAGATAGGCCTACTTTAGATGTGTTGCCTAGATATTTCTGTTATGTGATGGGAAATAACAACAGTTGCCTAGTAACAAATCCAAAATAGGCATATCTCTATCTCAGGATCGGTTAAATGAGTAAGTATGTAGGTATATTTCATCTGTAATAGCATTTTATGGTCATGTCGATTTGTAGTTGATCTTTCATTAGGTAGGTACAGTCACGTGCAAAAATATGTAAACAATTGCAACTCTTAAAACAATGGAATAAGAGTCAAGGTGTATACATATTGGTGCTCGTGACTGTACCTACTTCCTACTACCTTAGTTTGAATATATTATTATTATTATTGTCAGCCTATTCTGTCCCACAGACACACGAACCTCAGAAACCCCTTTTTTGGCCACCCTTAGTTTACTGTTATTAAATATGTATTTTATTTTAGTTTGTCGTCTATTAGTCAATTCCATAGTTGTTCCAATCTCAATTCCTTTAGTACAAAATATAATATTTAACCAGTCACTGTGCTTGACTGTACCACACGTAATTTTTGTATGTAGAAGTTTGCTATCAAAAATTACTTTCTAGTGTAAAAATTAAATAACAATTACGCTCATAGATATTACGCTCATAGAGACCGGAAATAGTACCCCTATTTCCGGTACTATTCATTGAGATAGAAATGAGTTGTTTCTGTTTTCGCGCAATGAGGTGAGTGTAGGTACTCAGTTTGGTGAGGAAGCCAGGCGTAGAACCTACGCCTGGCTTCCTCACCAAACTATGTTTATAACTTTTTAACTATAAAGGTACTATTTATTTTCTTTGGGCATTATTTGGTACTATTTGGGTTCAGTTTTTTTGACATACTAGTTATAGTTGTAGCTTACTCAGATTTCCCAAACTGATGTGCTGGCTTCCTCACCAAACTATGTCAATAACTTTTTAACTATAAGGGTAAGTACTATTTATTTCCTTTAGGCACTATTTGGTACTACCTATTTGGGTAAAGTTTTTTGGCATTCTTGAAAAAACAATGGCGGACTCCGTCGCTTTACCAGTCTAGCTGATTTCACAGTCACGCGTTTGATCAGCGCCGGCCACACGCGCGCGCTACACTACATAACAAATATATATAAAGTACTCTACTCTATGACTACATAGTAGTTGCGCGTTTGAACTGCGTGATGATTATGAAACGCAACTGATAATTGTAACCGCGCGCGTGTGGCCGGCGCAGATCAAACGCGTGACTTTGAAATCAGCCTATTTGGTACGGGTGCATGGGCACGTACCCGGGCGGTCGGTGCGCTTCATACGAAAATCGCTGCAAAGTGGTAAAGCGACGGTGACCCCGACCGTACACATAGTTCAGCTTATTAGATAGAACTTTCTAAAAAGTAATTCTACAGAGTCTCAGAGGAATTTTCTTTTTGACGCCATATGGCGTCAACACAAACGCCATTCACAAAAAAAGTCATTTTATGGGTTTTGGTTTGCAACCTCTGAAGTGTTTAAACTGGCACAATCTCCTAAAACGATTAATACAGGCTACAGGCATAATCTACGTCTCAAATTATGTAAGGGGCGATTTCACCGCTGAAATTAAACGCGATCAATTCGGGCTAAACTCAGATTACGCGCTAAACTGAGTTCCTCTCTCAAGTTTGCGTTTCACCGGCATAAACTAAACGTTGTAGTAGTCGTCTTAGCCTTATTTGTGAAGAGTAAATAAAGATTTTATATTATTCTTATTCTCGCATTTATTTCTTTCCATAAATCTAGGTTTTTTTTTATAATATTCCATATAAAAATAATAAACAAAACTACTGTAAAACATTAAACATTATAATAAACCTAGAGTGCCGCCGGCAGCGGGGCAGGGCCCAAACTACCGGTGGTTAGGGCTGCAGAGAGAGGAACCTCCTGACGATGCGTGCCGTGTCAAGAAGTACCGCCTTCTGTATCTGGCCCTTGATCCAGCCGTCTAGCGAGAGTCTCTTGAGATGTTGGTCGAGACTCTTCGGTATTAGGCCGTTTGCAGATACGACTATCGGGACAATGATAGTCGAGTCAACATCCCACATGGCGGTAACCTCGTAAGCCAAGTCAAGGTACTTGCTCAGCTTGTCCTTCTCAGCCTTCACGAGGTTCTCATCATGTGGGATGGTGATGTCGACTAGCACTGCCCGCCGCTGGGACCGATCGACTATCACGATGTCAGGCTTATGGGCAACAATAGTCCTGTCCGTGATAACCGATCGGTCCCAATAGAGCAAAGCACGACCATTTTCGAGAACTGACTCAGGTGTGTACTTGTTATAAATTAAACTTCGGTTCGTTTAGTAAGGCAATTAAAATAGTTTATTCGATATTTTCACGGATTCCATTGGATTTTTGTCGATGTCACATTACCAAGTTTTTTCACGACAATCAATAAGATGGAAATTCTCGGTTCCTGCTGCTGCTGGTGGGGAGGGTGGTGGGAAAGACTGGTTAGAGTAGTAAAGGAGATGCTGAGTCGCATTCTAGGAAAGTCAGTTGTAAACTGGATAGAGCTGTCTACTATTTTATGTGACTGCGAAGCGGTTATCAACAGCAGACCTCTAACATATGTGGAGATGGGAGAACTGAAACCGTTAACTCCTATGATGTTTTTGCATGACTTACCAACCAATGATGTACCGGACCTGGATCAAATAGACCATGGTGGCTTAAACATTAGATATAGATATCTACAGCAACTGAGAGAAGAGGTTCGGAAGAGATTCAAAAACGAATATCTATCACTCCTGATAAATAAAGGTAAAGAAAGGAAGAGAGAACCTACAATTGGAGAAGTGGTTTTAATTGAAACTGAATCTAGTAGGTTAAAGTGGCCAATAGGGATAATTAAAGAGATTTTTACAGGCAAAGACGGGTGTACGAGAGCTGCAAAAGTTATGACTTCGTCAGGAGAAATGGTAAGAGCTTATCAAAGATTATATCCTTTAGAACTGAGCGCCTCGGACGATTGGATCCAGCAAGTATGCGATAAGAAAGATCCAGTAAGCCCGAACATCCCTCCTCCTGCTGATGATGACCACACAGATCCACAGGTATCAATTTTTCCACCGGCCACTAGATCCGGACGTGCTATAAAAATACCATCCAGATTTTTAGATTAAATACTTTTATTCAACAATGTTTTGGTTACTTTGGACTTATCATTATAACTAAAGCAATTTATATAGGTACTTGTTGAATATTGTATGGATTTTAGTTCCTTGATGTTATAGAATACATTCTAATATTTTAATGTTTGAAAATTTAGTGAAGAATTTACGTAGACTAGGATTATCAGCGTAATAGGATTTCATGAGAATAAATAATTTGTAATTGTTTTGTTCTTGTATCATGAATAATGAATCATAGCATTTTGTGAAAATTTGTATTGTTTCTATGTCAAATTTGGGATGCCATAGTATAGGAAAATGCCACAGTAGGTCAAATGTTTCACCATAGCATAGAGTAACTTACAGTAAGTCAAATGTTTTGCATAGTATCAATTAACTTATAGTAAGCAAACAACTTTGTTTCCGCCCTCGGGAGGATGTTGTGGAACGAATCGAAAACGTTTTGTTAGTGTGGCAACCATGTGGCAACACTCTATTTTTTAATAGACTGACTGGCTGGCTGGCGGCCATCGATTGTCGTGAAAAAACTTGGTAATGTGACATCGACAAAAATCCAATGGAATCCGTGAAAATATCGAATAAACCATTTTAATTGCCTTACTAAACGAACCGAAGTTTAATTTATAACAAGTGGCATTACATACATTACATTTTATTATTATTATTATTATTATGTTGTTCAAGTTGAACTTAGTTCAGTTTCTGAACGACCGATTTTCGACGTTTAGCTTGGCTAAACTCGTTTATGAGCTTTTTTATTTGTTTTTTGAAGGTACAGGCTAAGGTCAGAGACCATACTGCCTGGTCATTACATTTTATTTTATTTTTCTTTGCATGTAGTGGATGATAATGAAATGAGTTATAATATGAACGTGAAAGTGTTAATGAATATACTATGGTAAATTATATTCCCCAAACCCCTTGAGTGTTAGTAAAGATGTGGAACTTTACTGAGATCTCACACGGATTTATTAAGGGAATTTTAAAAGTGATGTTGCACTGTTTTGTTTTATTTGCCAACACATAATATGCACGTTCACGAACACATAACAGTTATTAAAACAACATTATTTCACATTCATATTCGACAAAACACAAAATTTAGAAAATAATATAAAACTGCAGAACTGCAGACGCTTCATTTTCCCGCCAAGAAGTCTTGTTTCAGAGCTGTTTGCTTGACATTGTCATAATTGTGTGGAGTATGGGAGGCTTGTTTATTTATTTTTAAAGAAAATATAGTATTTTTGTTAGTGATATTTTGCTTCTAAATCAAAGATGAAAAGAGCCCTGGCACTAGATTTTGACGAAAATTTTAATGAAAAGTCCCCATAAGTTAGTAGTTTTGACAATTTACTATACTTACTTACCATGTTTTACGAGATGTTTGTTTTGAAATTACTTTTACTCTACTTCTCTACTACTACTCTACTTTTGAATTAAATACTAGCCCATTATATTCTGAACATTTGTTAAAGATTAACGTGGTTTTAATTATTATTTTTTAATTTATTTTCCCGTTTGTAAAGGAACAATTTCTTTAATTGCAACACTTTGATCGCGATTCGTTAGGCTCTAAGCCAGAATTAAAAAAAAAACGTATGTACTTAGTTGATGACATGTCATTTCACTCATTCACTCTTTGTCAAAGCTGAACTAAGTTTTAGTAAACGGGAGCAAAACGAAGCCGGTTAAACTAAGTTTTGAAAGCGAGTAGTCATTCGGTACGGTGAAATTGGCTCTAAATAGTCATTCTACAGAATTTCAGAGGAATTATTTATGACGCTATTTGGCGTCAAACGCCATACGTAAACGATATCAATGACGCTCCATGGCGTCATACCTACTAGTACTATTACTTATTCTGTGGTCATACGCAATGAATCGCTTTGCCAACCACTACTTACTGATCACAACAACCTATTCACAACACAAACTGTATGCAGGAAGGGCAACAAGACTCGAGAGATTTACGTGACAGATATGCAGAATACTTCTCTGTCGCTAGGTCGTAGTAGGTGCTGTTCCATGGCCGAATAGAATGATTAATAAATAAATTTTCACAATTTCGTGCAAGGGATCCTGCAAAATCCTGAAAATTTACGTATTTTTACGTTACCTACTTGTACTTTGCGCTGAATTAGTTAAATACATATACATTAAAAGAACTTACGTAAGTTAGCCTGATCATTGCACAAGGTCGTGGCCTTGTTGAAATTTGAAACAAATTCTTTAAACAATAACAAATAATACTAAGGTACATAAATCTAATGACTCCTAAAAACATTTTTTTTCGACAACTTTCTTTATTTTACGCATGAAACAATAAATTCTTACATGAAAATATTTGTAATGATATTCCGCAGGTCACCCCCATCATAAAAAAGTAAATTTTTTTAACACAAGCGCGTGATGGTTTTGTACATTTCGCAGAATTTGATCTTTGAACATTGCTCTAATCAAATTACTAGGTCTGAAACTTCAAAGCAGAATAGTTCTAATTTTAAATATCAATATGATTGATTTTGCTTTGAAGTTCACTGAGAGACTTATGTCAGTTTTTGCGATCGCGCGGCACCCCCATAACATTCACACGCCTGCAGATCAAACTACCCAAAACAGCTAAATTTCTCCAAGTGATATTGATCCTTATACCTCTTAAAGATAAAGTACAAAATGTATTGAAGAAATTTGACGTTTTGTAGCATGTTGAAGTGCTTGGCGTCTGTACCATAACTATTTGAAAATGTTAATAAAAAAATAAACTTACACATCCATCCTCGTACATGTTTCTTTTGAGATCATTCATAATATCTTCCATTTCCGTCAGCCATTTTATGTTTGGTGTATAAAGTGTACTGTTCAATCCACATACCGATAATTTTGATTCTTCAACTTTTTTTACCTCTTGGCAGTAAGTAGATCTTAAATTTTTAATTTTGTTCTTCACCTCTGGGACGCCAAAGTTAATGATATTCATTTCTTTGACTATTGCAACTAATGCTCTATCACGCATTGTCTTGTTTTTGTAGTCAGTAGATGAGAAATTCCATAAGCATTCGTGTAGCTTGTAACACCGAATGAATTTTAAAGTTGTATCCAAATCCCATTTCTTATTCATAGACATTTTTAAATAAAAACACGTGCAGGCGAATGTTATGCGACTCGCTTAGTGCGAGCGAGTGGGTAAAATGGCGGCCGGCCGAGTGAGAGAGCCATACCTGCAGAGCGAGACAGCGAGTTGCTGCGAGGGGTGAGGAATGAAGGAGGTGAAACCTGAAATACTATTTTTATACATCTATTTATTACGGTTTAGTGACTGTCTCGCCGCCACTTTGCTCGGGCGGCCGAGCGCTCGACCTTTATTTAATCTGTGGCTCGAACGAGCACTATCACTAAGCCCCTTCGTACTCAAGGCTACGCAAATCTCCGATACTCGACGATTTTAGTCTTCAAGCGACTACCGCCATACAAATCCATTGAGGTTCGTACACTATATAGTCGCGCGCTACCTGCCTGCCAGTCGAGAGATATTCGCTACTTATTTCGCGGCGATTTTCAACATGGCCGAGCAATCATTAAATATTAAATTTGTTTCTGAGGTGGAGAAATATCCTTGCCTACAACATTAGTAAGTATCGGAGATTTGCGTAGCCTTGTGTACGGACTGTGCGCTACTCGATACTCGCGACTTGATACTAATGTAGTATACAACATTAGTATCGGAGATTTGCGTAGCCTTGTGTACGAAGGGCCTAAGAGGCCATCTCAAATGTGATTTTTGAGTAAAATACCCATTTTTGTATTTTGTAGTAATTTTGCAGTTGTATTTATCGTTTTTATCGAAATAGGATAATAAATTAATTATAAAAACTTTATTCCTCATGAAGTAACAATTATTCTGGTATACATTTTGCTCAATAATATAATCGTAGATAGGAGAAATTCACAGTTAACTTAAAGCGATTTTCGAAGTTTTTCGGTTTAGAATATATATTTTTTTTATAAAACCAATGATATCTAAAAATTCCGAGGCCGCTACGCACTACACGACTTTAAAGATAACATTCTAATTTTTTTTATTTCATTTGTTTAGAACAGTAGTTCAATGTAGGAGCTCTAGAATGTGCCTTCGCGCATTTTATGAAAATCTTTCTCTGCAGTTTTGGGTTAAATTAAAAAGTTAAGCAAAATTTACAAAAAGCCGATACGGACTTACTATGCCAATAGTTATTCTACACTATTCAATAAGTCAAAACTGTAAATGTATTTTTGTTTTTGAGATCTAGAACGCCAAAATTGGCCAATTTTGGCGTTCTTGATTTTTAGCAAAAACCACAATCTAGATGTAATAGGCCTCTTATGTTTATTTATGTACTGAGCATTTGGCGGAGGGCACTGTCTCTCTCGCCACTGTACTTGTTACATAGATACATAACATATACATACAAAAACTCACTGAGTTTAGTTAGGCAGAGACTATTAATTGTTCGCCAGTTATGTACGGTCCTTGCGTTGCACGTGTTTGCACCAAAGACATTAAACTATTACTAAATCTCTTTGGTTTGCACACTTCTTTCGGTTCATCCAAATCCATTAATTTTTATACCTATACCTACTTGTTACGTATGGTAATAACTAATAAAAGCCCTTATGAGATCTGACTGAAATATTTTTAAAACATTTTAAACCTTCAGTTAAGATATTAGACTGCTTTAGTTTCGTCTCAAATACACTTTGACCATGACCACCATTTGGCAGGCACCGTTGACCGACAAACAATACAATTTCTGTATTGGTTACAACAGTCGAAATCCTCAATTTAAAGAGGTTTGATTGATAAAAATCATCAAGTTAGCATCTTACTTACATAACAGCGCTAGGCGTATCGCCTTTACCCAGATGGAAAAGTCTAATTTTAGAATATCCCGTTCCAAGCCATCTCGCCACCGATCAATACCAACTTAGGCTCAGGCCTCAGTCTAGGTCAGGGCGTGGCTTTTCCAGACTTCGATTTTCCACGCGACAGAGATGACAACATATTTAGGTCCCTTTTTAATGCTAGCTACAGTACAGACAGACGCAATGGAAGTCTCGGTGAGCGGAGCGTTGCTATGCCAACGCGAGGGGATGTGATGTGTCAGATGCGGTAACATGATGTCTGAAATGGAAAACCAAACTTGCGAATACTTATCTAAATAAGTACCTAAGCATAGATGTATGATTGGCCTCGCTGCGCAGCGAGACCAATCATTAATCTAAGTACCTAAGTATATAAAAAGAAAAACTGACTTATAAATAAATAAATTTCCCTACCCTCGCACAATTATCTAGCCCAAGAGAAGCTTCGTTATGAAACTCGTTAAATGGTTACTAGACAACGGATAAACATAAGTACCTAAAATACTTCAATACATGCTTATTTTATTATACATAGGAAACACCCAGATCCGAGACAATTTTAGAAAAACAATAATTTCTAAATTGACTCGACCGCGGATCGAACCCGGGACCTCAGAGATGGCGACACCATGAAAACCGGTGTACAAACCACTCGACCAAGGAGGTCGTGAATGACTGACTAATTGAATGACTGACGTTATAACGCCCAGGCACAGGCCGCACAGCACAGGCACACAAACTACTAGGATTAGAAACTTAAAATGTTGCACCATGTTTCCTTTTACAGGGTAGGAGCACTAAGAAAGGATTTTTGGAAATTCGCCCTTTAAGGAAAAGGGGAGTAAAAGGGTAAAGTTTGTATGAAACTCCGTCAGTCTTGAAGCTAAATCGATAAAAATTGTGGAATTGAAATATTATAAAAATAAAATTCAGGGCCCATTATCATCATCTCATCATCAAACGCATCACCATCGCATCACCCAAAAACGACTTAATGGATTTGAATGAAATAATATATGCACAGAGGTTTACATACGAGTAAGTAAATAAAAGAGGCTTAACACTAAATAAACAACAAAAATGTAAGTAGGTACCTACTTACTTAATAAAATTAAAAAAGCGTACTTTTTTTTGCGCCTGGGGAGCAGGCACCCTCCCGGACACCGAGGGGAGGGAGGAGGTGAACTCTACATGAGTACGACACCAGGCGGCTGACGAAGTTATGTCAGACTCCTACTGACTAAACACCCTCTAGAAAACCCTAGACCTGGAGAGATCTATGCGGTTCAAAACGGAAGCGGTCACCCCCCAGGAGGAAGGGGGATGATGCAAGCGCTACTCAATAATCATGCATGAGCGTCGGCGTCGCTAGAACAATACGGCGCGCCCTCTAAGGTAGTACTTTTAGTTATTCTGTGCCTCTAGTAGGACACACTCTGTCTGCAGTGAGGCTGCCGAATCCCTGCCTCTAAAAGGCGATTAAGATCTGCTGATAATTGATAGGGGGACTACGAAAGTACGTTTTTCGGCCTACGATAATGAGGTCTAGTCGCGGGGGCCGAATCAAAGTCCCAGGACGCCTCGCATATTATGTGATTAGAGTGCATCTCTATCGATTTGAAGAATCGCTCAAAGATTTATTTGAAAAGAGTACTTACCAATACCTTCAACAACCACCTCAATGCAACAACCAAAAAAGAAAAACCGAAAAATATTAAACCAAGAAGTCCATCGATTCCGTTCCGACATTTTTGTACTGTCCAATTTTGAGACTATGGGCCCGGCAATTAAATAATCAAAGCGACATTACAGCCTATAGTAGGTGTGTACGTAGGTGGTTCTAATGGTTTGGTTCCTATACGCGATACAAATGGAAATGTTCACTGTCCTACGACTCTATCGCGTTGGTGTAAAGTGGAAAATGGCTTGCCCTGAATGTAGTTAGTTTTGGAGGCATAAATGTCACTTATTCCAATCGTCTGTCTCAATTTACGTGAACATCTGGAGCATTGAGACTGTTTACAATAAAGATGGATGATGCACGTTATGTTTATTATCATGGGGAAGTAGAGGGAATGCATAGGTAGTACGCCCTTTTGTTTATAATTTATATGTACCTTTTTTATACCTACACGCAAACGATAAAAAGACACAAAACATGTAGATGATGTATCAAGGGCGTCGTAACTTATTTATAACAGAAATAATGGACAGCCCCTAAGCTTCTTTTTAGGCTGATGAAAAAAGGTAAAAATGCCTTCAGCCTTCTATAGGTACCTACCTTAGAATAATAACGCTATAGAAACCAAGTTCGCGCGCCTATTTTGAAGCACATTAATTGGAGCCAGAAATGGCACCAAACGCCGGACCGCTCCGTAGTGTTCAATGTCACAGCGCGCCGAACGTGTCTCGCGAAAACAAAAAAAAAATGACGGTTTGTGCAGTTAAATTGTGTCACAACACATCTGAAAAACAAAAGAAGTGTAATAACATCACTTTTCACAGGTAAGCTTTCAGTATTTCATAGTATCTTGTAGTTAATTAGGTCAAAATATAAACGTACTGCAGTGTGATTCTCTAAGTTAAAGCCTCGGTAGCAGCGGGTGCCGCAGTGCTGTCTCTTTCATATTCATTGAATTGGAAAGAGACAGCAGATCACGGCCATGCGCGCACGTCACGCGTGTGTGAATCGGTTTAGTGCTTCATTTTTGACAGAGCGCTTGTATGAAGACTATCTTTCTATAGCGTTATTATTCTAAGTTTAATTCTAACCTACAATCGAGGAAGTTCTCGGTTAGGGTTACCGTTTAGGCCGAATTTGAAAGGTCCTGACAAAAAGCCTGACATGTCCATAAAAGTCTGGACTTTTTAGTCACAAAATCGAAACATTAGGTACTAACTTTTTATGTTTTGTTATTAGACAAATAAATGAGAAGAGACTTATTTGATTGATTGATATTACTTAAAATGTAGTTTTGTCACTCATATATTCCAAAATCCGGACAAATTTAGGAGCCGGACAAAGTCCGGACTAGAGTGTAAAAGTCCCGACATTTCCGGACTAATCCGGACGGATTTAAGGGGCCTTAGGCGGTAAAAACGAAAAAAAACGTTTTTTTCTATTATTTGTAATTTAAAATATTAAATACTTAAGTATTATTATACACACATCAAAAGTGTCTAGGGATCAACATATATTTTTGCAATAACTTTTCTCCTGATTGATATTAATTAAAATTTTCTTTAAGGATTCATCAAATAAAGTGTTTTCGTTTGTCTACAGTAACGATAAACCAAGTCACCTTTGCATTAATAAAGAAATTTGCCATTTTCCTAATAAAGGGATTTTTGACATTTGAACCACTAACATTAAAGTTCGAAAAAAAGACTGAAATAACAGTTTTCTTTAAAATTTTATTGGGTAACTTAAACAATTAATAATCCGTGTTTCTACCGCGAACACTAACAACACAAGAACATCGGTTTGGCATACTCAAAATGAGTTCCAAATCACGCTGTGGAATGGCCGCCCATGTTCGTTGCAACAACAAAAAAAGGTCTTCTTGTGACTGGATACCCTCCATATTCGGCAGAGCTCTTCTCTGTAGCATATCCCATGCATGCTCAATCGGGTTCAAGTCTGGCGACTGAGCAGGCCAGGGCATGACATTGATGTTAGCTGCGGCGAGAGTCTGTCTTACAACTCTTGCGGTGTGCGGTCGTGCATTATCATGCATTAACTGAAATAAGGGACCGATTTGCACTTGTAGAGGAACGATGACGTCTGATACAATCGTCTCAGCATAAATTTGAGCGTTGAGGTTGCCTCTGATCCAAATCAACTCAGTTCTTCTGCCGATCCAAATACCTGCCCATACCATGATGGTTCCACCACTATAAGGATGGACTTCCTGGCAGGATTTTCATCGCTGTTGGCGTCCAGGGGTTCTCCAGTGTCGTATACGTCTTGTATCCGGTCTCATACCAAAACGAGACTCATCAGAAAAGCACACGAAACGCCATTGTTCTTCTGCCCAATTTCTGTGTTCAAGAGCCCATTGATATCGAATCCTACGATTGTGCATTGCTATAGGTGGTACCCTTAGCGGTCTTCGGGAATGAAGGTTCACTTCATGCAAGCGGTTTCTGACTGTTTGGTCGCTAATTAAGTTCCCTGAAGAGTGATGAAGCCTCACGGCTAACATCATGGCGGTTATTGTTGGAGCTCTTCGAGTTGTGATTTGAATGTATCGGTCTTGTCTCCGTGTGGTGCAGCGATACCGTCCTCCATGGCGCTCAGCCACGGTAGCAGTGCTTCGGTAACGTGTCCAAAGTCGACTGATAACACTCTGACTTGTATTCAGAGCTAAAGCCACAGTACGTTGCCGGGAACCAGCTTCTATCATTCCCACGGCTCTGAGCATTTCTTCCCTGCTTAAATGACGTCGCCGCTCCATAATAACGTTGGTTTTAATCAGTAGTAGGGAAACAGTAGCACTAATAATGTCTTCAATGCGTTGTATGTTTTTATAGGGAAAATATTGACAGCTGATTTTCATCTTTTACTAGAAATTGATTGAAAGTTCCTGTTTCAAATTATGAAATGCACCAAAAAGGATCCATATAAATTTATAAAATCATAAATTTATTACAAAGCCACATCTCAATCTCAAGAAATCCGCATAAAAATGCTTGATCCCTAGACACTTTTGATGTGGTATTTTTAGCACTGAAATTTTCAATGTGTATTACAGAGCGAATGTGTGAGGGGATGAACGAAGCCAAAACACGATTGGAAACATTTGGCTCGATAGAAAAAAATCCTGAAGTTACCTCTAAAATTTCATATAAATGCAAATAACGACCGATTTACAATAATAATTCTTATAAAATCATAAACACATAGGTAAACTTTTCGATTTCTTGACTGATTTGGATTTTCATAAAACTAAACATTCTTATTTTTATCAAAAAGACTGACTGACCGCCTAACCCTTCATCCCATAAGAGGAAACACTACGCCGTCGACGTGGCATGCAAAGGAGAATGCCCATTTTGTATGGGCACTTGGGTCCCTTTCAAAAATTGTTGTGCCTTGATGATTGTTGTTCTTTATTATAGAAGAAACACGTTATATTCATAATTAGAAAACATTTTTAATTTATTCACCCAGGTTCACGAGATATAATTCTTTTTCTGTTGCAGAAATTGAGGTTATAATTAGAGATGGACAATAATATTTCCTTCCTAATCAATACACAATCCTTTATCACTATGGTGATTATGTCTTAGCATAATGTATACTAGAATAGCAGCGCATTCGCAATGTTTCAGTCAGATTGCAGACAGCCATAATATCATACCATACAAAGAGATTTGATACCATATAATAAATAAATATATCATTTGAAAGTACCTACTCGAACATTGTCAAAAGAATACTTCTGTTTAATTATGATCTTTACTCTATTTGAATAATTTAATTCAACAGTAATTCATCATTATCATCAGCCCGTATCAGTCCACTGCTGGACATAGGCCTCTCCCAGTGCACGCCACTGAACCCGACCTTAATTCTTACTTATCATTTAGTATTAATTATAGGCTCTACATCTTTGGAACTGGACTTGCCTTTTTCAAGGTAAGTAATTGGTAGTTCAGGTCTTCAAATACGTAGGGTACTTACTCAAAAATAAAACAAAATAATTATTGCTACTAAGTAAGTTCAATGTCTTTTTGAAGAAATTGTTCATTTAAGATATTATATTATGTTACTGTAAAGGGCACGGGTGAATGATATATTTATTTGCATCGTCGTAAAAAGAAATGTTAACACAATAGCGTTTAAGTAATTGTATTTGACACTTCTCTCCAAGTGCATGCCACTGAGCCCGATTTAGAGCCTATAATTAATATTAAATGATATTAATTAAAATCGGGCTCATTTGGCATGCACTGGGAGAGGCCTATGACCAGCAGTGGACTGATACGGGCTGATGATGATGATGAATTATTGTTAAATTAAGTGATTCTAAATAGAGTACTTAAAGATAAAAATTAAACATAAGTATTCTTTTGACAATGAACGAGTACTTTCAAATGACATATTTATTTATTATATGGTATGATATGGCTGTCTGCAATTTGCCTGAAACATTGCGAATGCGCTGCTATTCTAGTATAGGCATAGAATAATATTACTAAGTATAGGTACGGTCGGTCGGGGTCACCGGCGTCGCTTTACCACTTTGCAGCGATTTTCGTATGCAGCGCACCGACCGCCCGGGTACGTGCCCGTACCAAATAGACGACGCGGTGTGCAAGGGATTTTGACCTTTAGACTGGTAAAGCGACGGAGTCCGCGATAGTACATTATGCTAAGACATAATCATCATAGTGATGAAGGATTGTGTATTGATTAGGAAGGAAATATTAATGTCAATCTTTATCATAACCTCAATTTCTACCACAGAAAAAAAATAATATCTCGTAAACCTGGGTGAATAAATTAAAAATGTTTTCTAATTATGAATATAACGTGTTTTTTCTACAATATAGAACAACAATCATCAAGGCACAACAATTTTTTAAAAGGGACCCGTGTTTGGGCATTCTCCTTTCTCATACAATACACAGAAAAACGACGTTTCGTAGTCCCCTGTTTCCTGCTTCAGGCAGGACTGGACCAATTTTTATTACTTTTTCAGCATCGGTTAAAAGAAAGAGATTTTCTATGCCTGTATGTTTGATACAAAGGAGTCTTTAAAATTTAGCGAAATCACTCCGTTTTAAGGCGTTTTCAGAAACATAAAATGGCTGGTTTAAAAAAAAAATCAAAAATAAGTACAGACATAGAAAATCTCTTTCCTTAACCGATGCTGAAAAAGTAATAAAAATTAGTCCAGTTCTGAAGGAGGAAACAGGGGACTACGAAACGTCGTTTTTCTGTGTTTTTACTATCTATTCTGGGCCCTGATTCTGTGTCGCAATATATAGATTTCACACCTAATCGTTGCCGCGCACAAATGTCAAACGCATACGTTTTTGGGAAGATATCGTAACTTTTTAAGGAATTAACGTGGTTTTGAAACAAGGAATCGTTACAGAATAACGGGCCCTGGGCAAAGCCTCTATCACTCATATCTTCGCTTAAATTGATGGGTATTATAAGTCAGAGACTATGCCATTAGGACCGCAAAAGTAGTCCTCTGACATAGTTAACTTTTTACCAAATATCAGCACATGTGCTCAGCGTGACAGGTAGTGAGCCCATCGCCGCTAAAGCAGTTGGATGTTTGTGCAGTCTTTAGTCCGTTAGTCGCCTTGAGTTGATGGGCATTGGCCTAATCAGTTCAGGCGCAGCATCGGAAAGTCTGAAAACACACTGCCCGACCCGGGAATCGAACCCCATGACCACTTGTCCACCGAGGCGTTAATACTGAATCAAGCAGAATCAAAAATAAAAATCATTTAAGTATTCAGTTTAGACCTCAGGCCATAGAATTCCCTTCTATGATCTGAGGTTTAGACCATTTAGACCACCACTTATGAATGTCATATTACCATCTATGTACATTTTGTTGCCTGAAATAAATTATTATTATTATGATAATAGACTGACTGATTGACTGGAAAAGACAGACATTCAAACGTAGAAGTGAGCCCTTCCCTCCATTAACACAGAAGAGCGCTGTAAAAATAACGCAGCGCGCAAGAAAACATTCGACCACTTACTCAATTAGTGTTGGAAGCTTAGAACGCATACGGAACCGATCCAAAGGTGACACCCGTACGCTGCACACGTGTGCCATCCTTTAAAAAACATTCAAGATTAAATATAATTTATTAAATTAAACATTATTTTGAGCACTTATGAATATCATCAAACGCCATTGGTTCGTAAGTCTGTTGTTATGAGCGGGAAACCTCGTACTGAGAAAAACCGGCAAGAAACACAGCAACGATATTTTCTTTTGCAATAATAAAGTTGAACAATTTAATAGACACTATTAAGCACCTGTCAAATTAACAGAAATGGTAAAGGTAAGCTATACTGGGCCCTGATTCTGTATCGCAATCTATAGATTCCACGCCTAAACCTTACCGCGCACAAACGTCAAACGCATACGTTTTTGGGAAGATATCGTACAGAATAAGGGCCCTGGAACCAAATTCGAAAGAAAAACACCGTTTAATTATTATAGTAGTTTTACTCTCTCTCTCTCTCTCAAGAAACAGTAAAAGTCCGAGTGACACTAGATATTTGCACAAAGAAGCGTGAATAATCGGTTAACCAATATTCTTCATTTTTATTACTTTTTCAGCATCGGTTAAAAGAAAGAGATTTTCTATGCCTGTATGTTTGATACAAAGGAGTCTTTAAAATTTAGCGAAATCACTCCGTTTTAAGGCGTTTTCAGAAACATAAAATGGCTGGTTTAAAAAAAAATCAAAAATAAGTACAGACATAGAAAATCTCTTTCCTTAACCGATGCTGAAAAAGTAATAAAAATTAGTCCAGTTCTGAAGGAGGAAACAGGGGACTACGAAACGTCGTTTTTCTGTGTTTTTACTATCTATTCTGGGCCCTGATTCTGTGTCGCAATATATAGATTTCACACCTAATCGTTGCCGCGCACAAATGTCAAACGCATACGTTTTTGGGAAGATATCGTAACTTTTTAAGGAATTAACGTGGTTTTGAAACAAGGAATCGTTACAGAATAACGGGCCCTGGGCAAAGCCTCTATCACTCATATCTTCGCTTAAATTGATGGGTATTATAAGTCAGAGACTATGCCATTAGGACCGCAAAAGTAGTCCTCTGACATAGTTAACTTTTTACCAAATATCAGCACATGTGCTCAGCGTGACAGGTAGTAAGCCCATCGCCGCTAAAGCAGTTGGATGTTTGTGCAGTCTTTAGTCCGTTAGTCGCCTTGAGTTGATGGGCATTGGCCTAATCAGTTCAGGCGCAGCATCGGAAAGTCTGAAAACACACTGCCCGACCCGGGAATCGAACCCCATGACCACTTGTCCACCGAGGCGTTAATACTGAATCAAGCAGAATCAAAAATAAAAATCATTTAAGTATTCAGTTTAGACCTCAGGCCATAGAATTCCCTTCTATGATCTGAGGTTTAGACCATTTAGACCACCACTTATGAATGTCATATTACCATCTATGTACATTTTGTTGCCTGAAATAAATTATTATTATTATGATAATAGACTGACTGATTGACTGAAAAAGACAGACATTCAAACGTAGAAGTGAGCCCTTCCCTCCATTAACACAGAAGAGCGCTGTAAAAATAACGCAGCGCGCAAGAAAACATTCGACCACTTACTCAATTAGTGTTGGAAGCTTAGAACGCATACGGAACCGATCCAAAGGTGACACCCGTACGATGCACACGTGTGCCATCCTTTAAAAAACATTCAAGATTAAATATAATTTATTAAATTAAACATTATTTTGAGCACTTATGAATATCATCAAACGCCATTGGTTCGTAAGTCTGTTGTTATGAGCGGGAAACCTCGTACTGAGAAAAACCGGCAAGAAACACAGCAACGATATTTTCTTTTGCAATAATAAAGTTGAACAATTTAATAGACACTATTTAGCACCTGTCAAATTAACAGAAATGGTAAAGGTAAGCTATACTGGGCCCTGATTCTGTATCGCAATCTATAGATTCCACGCCTAAACCTTACCGCGCACAAACGTCAAACGCATACGTTTTTGGGAAGATATCGTACAGAATAAGGGCCCTGGAACCAAATTCGAAAGAAAAACACCGTTTAATTATTATAGTAGTTTTACTCTCTCTCTCTCTCTCAAGAAACAGTAAAAGTCCGAGTGACACTAGATATTTGCACAAAGAAGCGTGAATAATCGGTTAACCAATATTCTTCATCGAATTAAAGTAAAGTGAAAATAAAGAAAATTCTACAACGGATATACAGGCTACTATATTTCAAGTGTATGCCTGAATTATCTATAATAATAATAATAATTTGGCCCTATTATAAGCATGTATCGCCTCGGTGGCCGAGTGGTCAAGCGCTCGGCGCGATATCCGGAGGTCCCGGGTTCAATTCCCGGGTCGGACAAAGTGTTTTCGGATTTTTCGATGCATAACACGGGTTTGTGATCAGTGATCACTGATCACCAATCCGCATTTGCAAGCGTGGTGATTAAGCTAATAATACCCGTCAATTGTAACAATGACCTGCGGGTCTATCGGCTAAAAAATATGGATATATGGACATAGGCTTCATTTGACATTTGAAGCCCATATTTTGTCCTTATATGGGCATAGTATGGGTTTCAAATGTCAAATGAAACCTATGTCCATATTCATATTTTTTAGCTGATAGGGTAGCTGATGGATGGTGGAAGCTTTTGATCTGCAGTGGGACAGTATTACACATTGAGATATATATTACAGGCTTTTTTATAACTATGATTTTTTTTGATAATTTGTTTCTTGACCATGGATACTTGTCTTTCAGTCGAAATAATAGAGTTAATTTATTATGCTTATAAGATGATAATGAGCTAAATGATATTCCCCCCAAATCCCTTGAGTTCCAGTAAAGATGTCGGACTTTACTGAGATCTCACACGGACTTCTTGAGAGAATTTGAAAAGTGATGTTGCACTGTTTTGTGTTATTTGCCAACACTCATGCACGTTCACGAACACTAAACGGTTATCCACCATTATTTCACAAAACAAAATTTTAGAAAATAAGACAAAACTACAGACATGACGCTTCACTTTCCGCCAAGAAGTCTTATAACTATGAGGTGACCATTAATTGCCATCAATTGAGTGTTTATTTACCACTTTTTATTCAAAGGAATTTGTGTTGAGGTCTTCTTATCAAATATGGTCAGTTTCCAAAGAACTGTTACACGTGATATCATTTGTAAAAAAGATGGTTAGGCTAGGTTAGGCAATGAGGACCGCAAAAGTAGTCCACGTTTCACCTAATTACATCTGCACATGTGCTCAGCGTGGTAGGTGGTGAGCTGCTCTCTGCTGTTGAAGGATGTGCAGACTATAGTCCGTTAGTCGTCCTTTACGACACCCTATAGGAAAGAGAGGTAGGTAGTAATATTTTAGTGGGCTGCTACGCACACGGCAATATAATTGTTTTAAGGTCTTCTAAATCCGGTTCTACTTTTTTATTCTAAGTAACGCACATGCATCTAGCGTGCGACTTGTAATGCGAAACTGGGTAACGTTCGCCGCATGATGCAATGCCGTTTAAAAATAAAAACGTTTTGTCTCTGGCCGGTGGCACGCTTCATTGGGCATAGACAATCGGATGAAAAATGGCCGCCTTTATTTCGGAAGTGTCGAACTGTTGACCTTGGAGGACATTCAGGTTATCTACCAATGTGAATGATAGATAACCGTGTCCCGTAGCGGTGAAAGAATACCTACTACCCTCTCTTTTCCCTTGGGTGTCGTAAAAGGCGACAAGCGTACTAAAGACTGCACTGCACACGGCGATGGGCTCACAGCCGAACGCTGAGCACATGTGCAGTCGTTATTTGGTGAAAAGTGCAGAGGACTGCTTTTGCTGTTTTCATTGCCTAGTCTCCGACTAAGAAATCAGGGATAATACCTAGTCTCTAGATTATTATGCAAGTACCTACTTATGTATGATGAAACAGCACTCTTTTTCAAAACGTGAACTAAAATCCGAACTGGTTTAAACCCGATACTGTTTCATTCCTGTTAATAAAGGTAGATAGAGACAGCATCAGTTTTAAGCCAGGTTTTAATTTAATCCACATTTCTTAATAACGGTTTAAAATAAAAGTTATACATAGTAAGTATAGGGCACAGGTAATAAATAAAGTCACTGTTAAACTACCTTCCTATTAAGGATGAATAATTATCTAATTTGTCTATGGCATATACCTTTATAAGTACTTAGTTATAAAGAAAAGCATATTTACCATTTTGTGTTATTATGAGGATAACATATGAATGGATTCTCTTCCGCATGAAACTTTCTCTAAATAATCTTTATTTCCTCATATCAGTTTTCGCATTTACGACACAAAAGTACCTATCTACTGACAAAGCACACGCGAAGTTATTTATGGTTACCATTTACTCTGGAAGTAAATAATGCTTGATTATTGTGTAATATGGTTTCGCGTGTTTCGGGCTTATTCGTTATTTTGTTTCAAAATACAACACTCATGTGACCATTTACCATTTACTTACATCAGCTATATAAGCATACCTACTGTGACCATACATATTTCTGTGTCAATGTCAAAGTCAAAATATATTTATTCAATAAACTCAATTACATAATAAGTAAGTACTTTGAATCAATGAATCGTCAAAATCATCATAAGAACGGGCGCAAGAAACCACAGAGCACAGAAGAAACGACATTTACAAAAAATAAATAATGTCGTTACCAGATCATAAAATACATATGTTTGAATGTAAATAGTTTATTTAAATATGGTGCTCTATATAAGTAGGTACTTACTTGCAGCATTTCAGACCCAAGCTGTTTTGTCTTCTGTGTAGGTAATCTGACACTATAAAATAAGATATATGTTTTTAATAGAGCTGCTGCATGGTGGCGGCTCGCTATAAAAGTAATGTGTATTGTGGTAATATACCAACTGAGCTGTTTTTGCGATTTCACGCCCTTTATAGAAAATTCAATTTCGCAAAAACTCAGCTGGATAACCTTTTTTCCCCTCATATCAATAGGTGTAGGGTAATTACAGCGTAAATCAAACTAAATAAAAATGTTAAGTTTCCATGTTATCCTATGTACCTAGTGATTTAACTGTTACCTACTTAGGGACGATTAACGCTGTAATTACCTACAAAACAAAAACTTCGTCTGTTCGTCGGCACTTCGGCAGTGGCGTCAGGCAATCCTGCGCGTCATTTATTGTACACCACAATTTGGGTGATTATGGCTGTCTGTCTATGCTAAGAATTTACTTCACATAATAATATTATACCCGCCTTTGAGGTTTAGTGCTTAAAAACCGGTTTCAGAGGGGTTCGATTCCTAACAGGGTATAATTATGTTTGTACCTATTCAGTTGTTGGGTAAGGCTTATTTTGAGTCCGCCTGGTGGCTTATCTTATCTGAACATGTCGCCATAACATCAGTGTTACTATATTGTTGTTAACTCCAAACATCACCGATTTAGAGTCGCTTCTAATAGCCAACAAATTGGATGCTGTATTGATATCAGAGTCCCACGCGACAATCAGGAGCTCTTCTTACATAAAAGGCTATTCCATTTATTTCACCCCTCATCCTGATGGTGGTGCCCATGCAGGAACAGCTCTGGTAATCCGGTCCAACCTTAAGCATTCAGTATTAAAACCATTTACTACAGTCCATCTTCAGGCTACCGCGGTCAGACTGGAGGATCGTATTGGCTCTCTTGTTCTTTCTTCGATATACTGCCCACCAAGACATAAGATAACTGCTAGCATGTTTTCTGCCTACTTCCAGACTTTGGGTCCTAGATTCGTGGCAGGCGGTGACTGGAACGCAAAGCACCATTACTGGGGATCCCGTTGCACAAATACAAGAGGTCGCGGACTTAAAGTATGTATTGATTCGAATTACCTAAAACCTCTTTCAACGGGTGAACCAACGTATTGGCCAACAGACCCAAGAAAATTGCCTGACCTCCTAGACTTCTTCGTAACCAAGGGTATAGCTTCGCTGCACACTGTCACTGAGTCCAGCTTAGATGGATCCTCGGATCACTCACCTGTCATACTGACAATAAGCACCAACCCGATAAGTCAAGAATCGGCCGAATCATTGACTAGTCACAGAACGGATTGGGATGGGTTTAGGTCTTACATCGACGAAAACCTTTCTCTCGCTGTCTCTCTAAAACACCCGATTGAGGTGGATGAAGCCTGTCTATATGTGACTAATCTACTGCAGGTGGCAGCCTGGACCAACACTCCCTACCAAGAGGCAAAGACTCATAGCCCTATCCATCCTCTGCACATAAGGCAAAAGATATTAGAAAAACGTCGCCTTAGGAGAATATGGCACCAATCGCGCCATCCCTCAGATAGGGCTGAACTTAATAGAGCAGCTAAAGAACTAAAAAGCATAATCAGAGAATCTTTAAATGACTTAGTTAAAAAGAACCTGCAAAAGGTGTCCCCTTCAGGCTCAGGCGAACACTCTCTCTGGAAGGCAACTAAAACCCTAGAAAAACCTCAACAGTCATTTAATCCTATTAGATCTCAGTGTGGAAAATGGGCAAGAACTGACACAGAGAAGGCTGAAGTTTTTGCAAGCCACCTGGCTAACGTTTTTAAACCAAACGATCAACTCACGGACGAATCAGATGTGGAGGAGATCCTAAGTCAGGATTTTCAGTTATGCCTGCCTATTAAACCTGTATCACCTAAGGAAATTGCGCAAGAAATAAAAAATCTTGACCTGAAAAAGGCTCCCGGATTTGACCTCATTACGCCCACGTTATTGAAAAACCTGCCAAAAAAATGCATTACATTCCTAGCTTGCCTATTTAATGCTATCCTTAGAACGAGTCACTTTCCGACCCTCTGGAAGATCTCACAGGTGGTTATGATTCATAAATCTGGGAAACCTGAACAAGAAGCCTCGTCTTATAGACCCATAAGTTTGACTCCAGTGGCTTTCCAAACTATGGGAGAGAATTTTCCTCACTAGACTCACTGCAGCCATGAACGATTGCAGTATCACGCCATCTCACCAGTTTGGTTTCCGTAAGGCTCACTCAACCATCGAACAAGTCCACCGAGTATACCATACGATTCGTCAGAGTTTCGAACACAAGAAATACTAATCCGCTGCTTTCCTCGATGTCCAACAGGCATTCGATCGAGTCTGGCACAAGGGACTGCTAGCAAAAGTGAAAGAAAAATTACCACACTCGATGTTTCCTCTGATAGCATCGTACCTTTCTGGCTGTTCCTTCCAAGTCAAGCAGGGGCATGCCAGATCAAGACTGCACAACATCGAAGCTGGAGTTCCTCAGGGATCGGTTCTCGGTCCTGTACTATATACCATATTCACGTCAGACCTACCCGTATCAAATAACATCACAGTTGCGACCTACGCTGATGATACGGCGTTCCTTTCAGTTGATGCTGACCCCATAATAGCTAGCAACACTCTCCAGCATCAACTTGATGACACACACAAATGGTTCTGCAAATGGCGAATTCGTGCCAGTGCCACTAAATCTCAGCACGTCACTTTTACACTGAGGAAGGGTAATTGCGCCCCTGTAAAACTTGGCAACGACCTTCTACCACACTCTGACTGCGTGAAGTACCTTGGATTCCACTTAGATAGGCGCCTAACCTGGAAAAACCACATCAAGAAAAAGAGAGATGAAATCAACCTAAAGTTCCGAAACTTGTACTGGCTTATGGGCAGAAACTCAGTACTATCAGTGGATAACAAGCTCCTTATTTACAACTCCGTCCTTAAGCTAGTCTGGACGTATGGCATTCAACTGTGGGGTGTAGCCAGCATGTCCAACATTCTCTGTCTCCAACGAGTGCAGAATATGATTTTGAGGACGATCGTTGATGCTCCTTGGTTCACGAAGAATGACGAAATTCACGAATACTTAAACATGCCGACCGTGACATCGGAAATCGAGCGGTTCCGGCATCGGCACAGAGAGCGTCTGTCTCACCACCCTAACCCTCTCGTTGTTGAGCTGTTAGATCAATCAGCAATAGTGAAGCGCTTAAAAAGAAGCCACATTTTCTAATAAAGCAGGGCCGCGCTGGCGGCTTTGCTAAAAATAATCATTCAATCACCACAAATAATTCGCTTATGGTCTGGCGACCGATCGCAAATAGTTAAATAAGAAAAAAAAAAAAATTGCCAGCCGATCGCAAATAGTTAAATAAGAAAAAAAAAATTGTTGTTTTCCACAGTTAGATTTAAGATAGCCATAGTTCCACAGTAGGTAGTTGAGGAATCTGGGTCAAGCAATCTTCCACTATGGGCGTTATCCTTACCTAAAAACATCAAGTGAGATAAAGGTCAACATATATAATATAATTATACTAGAAGGAGGCAAACGAGCAGTCAGTTCACCTGAAGGAAAGCAATCACCGCTATGGACACCCGCAAAACCAGAGGCACCCAGACGCGTTGCTATGTTAGACCGGGCCTTGCAAGGAGCGTGCCGTGTACGTGGCCCGGACGGGGCAGTGATTTGAAACATTACATAAATTTCGTATTTATATTGCCCGGACGGGACACGGATCATGCAATGTGTAATATGAACTGCTTCATACAAAATGTATGCAACGACTCAAATCGCCCGTTCTTAATTCATCCTTATGGAAGGACTAGGCTCGGTCCTTGAAGATCCCCAAGTCGTAACGGCCCGGAAATACCGCCGCCGAGAGCTGGCTCCACAGCACTATAATAGTTCGTGGTAAAAATTTCGTGAAAAACGCACAGCAGAACGCCGAGTGTAAGTTGAAAATGTGCAAACGTTACTATCGCGTTTGAGTTAAGAGTTTTGATTCTCGATCTTATTTACTTAGCGTTAAGACCTATCTGTCAAAACTTAACTCAAACGTAATAGTAACGTTTGCACATTTACAAACTTACACTCAGCTCTCAGTAGACCGCCATCCATCAAGGTGATATCGATGGAATGACAGTCGATTACGTGTAGTGCGGTGAAGCAAATCAGCGGCAGGGATCAAGCCGAACAATTCCTCAGAACGTAGACGTAGACGTAAAAATATTATGTAAAAGAATGGGTGAAATAAAAAGAGTTCTTTCACATTGTAAAAAGTATTTTTATTTATAATTAATCAATCACAAAGGCCTCACTTTAATACAACGACAAGACTAAGTTAACTTTTTACCCTCCCGTAGGGACAAACTGGGGCGGCTGAAGGTGTGACTGATTATTGTCACCGGTCCTACCGAAAGCATACCCTAAAAGTCTAAGGATGATTTATATTAGAGCGGGACGTGGACGGAGCGTGCCCCGTCCAGGCCCGCACGGGGCCCTCCTGACGGCGCCACTGATTTGAGACGTTGCATACATTTTGTATGAAGCAGTTCATATTACACCGCGCATGATCCGTGTCCCGCTCTAATATAAATCATCCCTAAAAAAATATCGTTGACATTTAAATGTTTTTTTTTATAATAAAAATGTACTAAGTAGGTTACTTACATAATTAATTTTAAAAAGTCTGCAAAAACTTTGCAATGCGCAAACAAATCAAATTGGGCCATGCCATGATGCCATGCGTGTGCGTCATTCATTTTTCTTACGGCATTACGTGTCGCTTCGAGCTCAAAGTCACTGCGCATGAATAGAGCTGATTTGCACGCCCCTACTAATATTACATACATAAACAACCAATCATTTTAGGCATGCATTTATGTAAGACAGTGGGTCCCGGTACTCGCGATTGCATAATCATTCCATTTTAGGTAAGTATCTTGCGATAATGCATGTTTAAAACGACCCAATTTAGTCAGACCTTACTACAATCCTAGATAGTATTACAAAAGCATACATGGGGAGTGCGGATTTGACGACTGCCATGCCATGCCACGGACCCTCGTCCGCAGATATTGCAATTTGTGAATTATAATTCATTTGTGGTGAGAGTATCGACCATCCAGCTGCCTTTATAAAAAAGGAGTTTTGGTCGTTCCGGCGCCGGCGGCGGTTCCGTGGTCGGCGGCCACCGGACAGTGGACACCGCGCTGGCTGCGTCACACTTCCGACGCCGTGTCTACGTGTAAAATAGTGATAAGTTTTTTAATGGATGTTAAGTATGTTAGTCTGTAAGGTATTTAACTATGAGACTGCGTTGTCTGAGCACAAATAAATAAAATAAAATTGTAATTTAGATACCAAAGGTTACAGCGAAGTTTCTCGATCGTTCACGCAGAACAACCTATCCATAACCACATGAGTGATCACTGTCAAATTTTTCCAATCGATATTGATGCAAGTATCACCATTGCATTGCTTAGGGTACAAAATCAACTAAAAGAGCCGTTTTGTGGTAGGGTGATTTGCTGGAGTTTATACCTATTTAAATCATTGTTGCTACGACATTATGCCCCGGGAGTTGAAACACATTGGGCAGCGAGATGACAATAATAATATGTAATCTGGCACTTCACTTGGCGTCATACAAGCCATCCACACATCAATGACCTTTTTGGACTGTACGGGCAAACAACTCAAATATTAGGTACACAATATTTGCTTGTTCACAAACAAATTAAATGCAACAGTGATGGACATGGCAGTGGCATCAGCTATTACATTTATCTGAATGCGGCTTACAACACCTGTTTTTTTATTGTGCATGGTTCTCAGTTATTTTGATATCGATCCATGCATCGTTTATATACTTAGTCTGTTTTTGTTTTTATGAGAAGCATTGTTGGGGTCCCAATACTCCCAATACATGGATGCATTTGGTATAATTCCTTAAATCGCAAAACCTACGGTTTCGTTCGTTTGTCCAATCCATTTTACTAAGTTTACGTATAAAAAACTGAACACGTCTGAAGCAAGCCGCACGCGCGCTTCTGAACAGAACCAAGTGTGGACGGTCAACGCAAATATTTGCCTTATTTGATTCTTTTGATGTGTTATCAAAAACCAACAAGTGGACGGAAATGCATATTCGCATTTGCGTTGTTTGCCATATTCGTGCAAATAAAGCAAATATAATCAAATAGACCGTCTACACATTGCCGTGTTCGGACAAATAATGCAAATACGCGAACACGATACATCAAGTGAAGAGCCTGCATTACAGATATTCACTAGTTCAAAATTTAAAAAATAATAAAAATAAAATAACCCGACATTGATGACGCTTATTGCTGCTGATGGGTTGTGTTGTGTACAAGGTGGCAATAGTAGGGAAGCGTAGTGAGTGATGTGACCTTTCAAACCTTTTTTGAAAAACCCTACGCTGTAAGTAGGTACTCTTTTAGGCTGGTTTCACAGTCACGCGTTTGACCAGCGCCGGCCACACGCGCGCGCTTACAATTTTTTTTTTTTTTATTGGCAACGGGTAATCGCTTGGCCTTTATCTCACCTGATGGTAAGTGACGATAAGGCCGAAGGTGGAAGCGCGCTTCACCCGGAATCCTCAACCACTGAGGAACTGGCTATCTTATCCCAAACTGCCGGAACACAACAATGCTATAAACATCGTTGTTATGGCGACAGACTTAGTTAAGATGGTGGTAGGTAGCCAGGCGGACTTGACAGCCCTACCACCAACCAAACCGAGCACACAAAGATGTACCCCCCGCTGGGAATCGAACCCGGGACCTCTGGGTCTGAAACCGGTAGCTTAGCCACTAGACCACAGAGGCGGTTAAAATTACAAGTAAATTACACTAGATAGTAGTTGCGTTTCATAGTCATCACGCAGTTCAAACGCGCAACTACTATGTAGTGTAGCGCGCGCGTGTGGCCGGCGCTGGTCAAACGCGTGACTGTGAAACCAGCCTTAGGAATAAGCTCATTCCACAAACATACTGCAGTGTCAATTTTATTCATCAATTGATCAAGTAAACAATAAACGAATGAATCTGTAAATTGCAACTTGCTTTGTAGTAATGTTAAGTAGGTACCTACTATACTTACTTACCTATTAGTTTTTGTAACATGGTAGATTGGATTGATAAATAAAACTCGCAACAAGTACTGTGATCGTACGCGGGAGGAATCTCTACTCCGTTAGCGCACCATTTCATTACGTAGGTATAGCCTACGTACTGTTCCACTGCTAGCAAAGGCCTCAGTTCATTATTTTGTTTGTTACCCTGTCACACTTTAACCGCCTCTCTGGTCTGTGGCTAGACCCAGAGGTTCGATTCCCAGCGGGGAGTACATCTTTAGGGTTCCCTACTTGTTTTCGAAACTTGATGATTCGATTTTTATTATATCGAAAATTGCACGATGTTTTATTTTAACGATGCTTTATTAGTGCGATGTAACGTTTGTGCGAAAAATCCTGTTGCGAAAAACCCTACAGCGATCGCTCATTAGTTCGGTAATTTATTCGTTCGATAGTATGTTGGTTCGAAACGCCTAGTGTAGGTAGTTCTGACATTTAATTATTAAGAACAATAAGTTGTAGTACCTACTCTACATACTTTACTCTATGTCCTATCCGCCCTTAGAATGCTCTGCCATTAAATATCCGTCGTGCTCAGAGTAAAATGTTATTCAAAAAACTCTCAGAACAATATAGCGCTATTTAAACTTCATCTGATGTCACACTTCAGGACAGGGTCCTTCAAAAGAGGCGTGAAGAAGCACTTTGTGGGCCGGCAGAGTGAGGATGACTGATGCTACGTCTCTTACGCTGCACCAGTTGTCCTCGCGCGCGCCTGGACCTCATTTCCACTTAACATCATTTGCCGGGCTTAGTATAAAAAAAAACACTACCCGATTTATTGTATTTATACATTATCTATGTAAAATATTTTTGAATCTTTGTTATGCAAGTATCATAGAATAATAATTATTCTGAGGTAAGTAGGTATATAGTATTTTTGTAGTTGGTTGTTAGTAGTTGTATAATATTCAATAATGTAACTTTTTTGTTATCGCCTAACCTTGTTACAGTCTAATCAATAAAAAAGTTCTTTTCTATTCTATTCCTAAGTCTCCCACATCCTTACCGGTTGGCTGGTAGAGAATGCCTTGTGGCGTTAAGTCCGCCTTTTGCAGTTTTTAAATACTATCGAACGAATAAATTACTGAACTAATGAGCGATCGCTGTAGGATTATTCGTAACAGGATTTTTCGCACACACGTTACAATACATCGCACCAATAAAGCATCGTTGAAATAAACATCGTACAACTGAATTATCGACACCACGCGTGTTCGATATAATAAAAATCGAACATCAACATTCGAAAACAAGTAGGGAACCCCATCTTTGTGTTGCTTGGTGATAGGGCTGTTAAGTCCGACTGGCTAGCTACCACTACCACCGTCGTATCTAAGTCTGTCGCCATAACAACGATGTCTATAGCATTGTTGTGTTCAGACTGTTTATAGATAGCCAGTTCCTCAGTGGTTGAGAATTCCGGTTCGTGCGTTTCCACCTTCGCTTATCGTCACTTACCATCAGCTGAGATGAAGGCAAAGCGCTCACCCGTTGGAGAATTAAAAAACAAACATCAAAAACCGATATTATTAAATGTCGGTAATAGAATTAAGAACCCTATAATATAGCGTGGCTCATCTTGGCATGGCCACCATCACCAACTTCAAATCTGACTTTATAGAAAGTATGTCGATAGTATGTCAACAGCTACTTTTTCTCGCGAAAATTTAACGCAAACTTACACCCGTATTCACAAACATTACTTGTCTAAGCAAAGTAGAACCCTTATTCGTCTTCAGACATATTCTGGTTTGGACAGATTCTGGTTACGACAGATTATTGTTACGGCAGATGCTTGTTATGGCAGAAGTAACATTGCCAACAAAAGTAAAAACCACAAAATTAATGTTTGCTATATTTAAAAAATTAGAACTCTTAAAACCTTGTAATGCTATAAGATGGGCTACCTTATATGCGTTCATTTAAGGGACGCATAGCGCCGATGGCCACTCAAGTACTGTTAATGAATAGGTTTTTGAGACCCTGTGCGTCCGAGCGCACTGTGAGACCTCATAGTAATGTTTGTAAATACGGGTGTAAGCCACGAGCTAAGAGCATGAACTAGTTAAAAATAAAAACACAATGTTAAATCAGAATAAGTTTAATTGGCAGTTGTGCCTACGCGTCGGCGATGGTCACCTCAACCTCTACGCCCGGCTCGATGTTAATGGACGTGATCTGTTTCACAATCTCGGAGGGCGAGTGCAGGTCTATGACTCGCTTGTGGATCCTCATCTGGAAACGGTCCCAGGTCTTGGAGCCTTCACCGCAGGGCGTCTTGCGGGTGGTGATGCGGAGAATCTTGGTGGGCATGCGCACGGGGCCCTGGAAATGAAACAAATAGATATTACAAACTCGTATTTCGCCAGCGTGGTGGGTTTATGGCCTGATTTCCTCATGCACTGTTAAGGTCAATTTACACATATCAGTGAAGTCACAGTTCCGGCACATCCCCTCTCCTTATTCACTAAGTTTTATTTGTACTAGCACCTCGACACCAACCGTTATGCTGCATTTACACGAAGCCAATACTTGAGACTATCCACTAAGCCAGTCCAATATTGGCATCATGTAAATAGAGACAGTCCACTACATCGGATTGTCCTCAAGCCATTTTTGCTTAGCATTAGCATTAAGTATTGGCTCCGTGTAAATCCAGTATTAGATTATTGCAAGAAGTGCCAGACGTCCCTGCGCCAGCAAAATACTTGCGCAGGAGACCATCTGCGTTAGGTCTTGACGCCAAATCAGTGCCCGCCGAAACGCGCTCTTCATTCGGTGTGACAGTACTGGCAAAGTGAAAAATATTCTTTTATACATTCTCTACGAACATATCTCCACTTATCAGTGTCAGTGACGACACAGTGCTCTCAGTGTCAGTGCCGGCACCGGCAATCACGGACGGTATTCGTTGCCAACGATATTTTTTGTCGGATCACGCCGGCAAACAGTGTTGCCACCTTGGTGGATTTTTCACTAAAACTGGTGGTTTCGACCCCCCTCTTAGTGGCGAAATATAGCTTTTAGTGGCTGGTGGTTTTTCTAGTGGATCAAAAGAATTTAATTTTCAGTAGGCGAAATCACTCGACCACTCAGTTATTTTTTTTGGTAATGTCTGGTGGTTTCAGAATTTGGATCTGGTGGGTAGCAAGCTTAACAGTTGGCAACACTGCCGGCAAAATGGAGGACGATACTTGACGAGGGACACGTTTTCAATGAAGCAGTACTGACATGTGCTAATTTAATCACTGACGCAACACTGAAGCACGGATACTGAACTGTGCCGGTACTGCGTCGGAACTGTGACTTCACTGATATGAGTGAAGCAACCTAAGTCAATGTAGGAAGGTCTGTGTCCAGCAGTGGGACATTTATAGGCTGATGACGATGATGGTGATGATGAAATATTGTAATATGACAGAGATCAAGTTGTACACTGGACATACAAACTCGGGATGATTAAAATTATTATACAAGACAAAACATTTAGACATTGAAGTACAATAAACTTAGAAGACACCGCAAAGCAAGTTTGTGCGCAACTAAGGTGCAGCCGCAAGGTTCACAATCGCTTGAATCAGGCTCAATCACTGAGGCGTTTGCAGCCCATAGGCTGCACCTTAGTTCGCACAAACTTGCTTTGCGGTGTCTTCTCTAGTTTATTGTACCTCAAAGCATTTAGACAGGGTTGTTATTATCTTTATATTAATGTCAGCCTGTGACTACGACCAGTGCAACTCAGTTGAAACGTGACTTGGATAAAAATAGCACATACGGAGATTGGGACATAAACCAATGTGGGTAGATGGATCCCCAGATACTGCGACGGGGCTTTTAAATGGCCCGAAACTATCATATTGGAATATAACTAAGATCGGAAAAAAAAATTATTTCAGTAACATCTGGGTTATGACAACCATCTTATGACAACAACTCGTACGAACAGTTGACAACTATTATCCCAAAAGGGTTAGTCAGAAGCTAGGCAATGAGGACCGCAGAAGCAGTCCACGTTTCACCAATTTACACCTGCACATGTGCTCAGTGTGACAAGTGGTGTGCTTATCTCCACTCTATGGTTGGCTATATGTGCAGTCTTTGGTTCATTAATCACTTTTTACAACACAAAACGGAAGAGAGGAGTCTGTGGTATTCTATTACGAAGCCGATACACACCGCTCTATAAAGGTAATTCAACTAATTTGTTGAAATGTGGACTGCTTCTGTAGTCCTCACTGCCTTATTTCTGACTATCTATTTGGGGATCAATGATGTTAAAATAAAAAGAGGTAGATAGGTTATGACAGTACTAATGTGATGTCAATAATGGACCAAAGTGTTGTACGATGGTAACATATGGTTGAGGCAACTAATCCTATGAATTTTATTAGTCTTACTCCTTTAGTTTCTACAGTGTTAGCATATTACACAGGACGGCATTTGTAAAACTGTTTTACAGAAACGAATACACACAAACTGACAATGTCAACAACGCTTTCCTGAGACTATGCTAAGGTAATAGAGGGGACAAAGGCAATAGAGGGGAATGGTTGGGGGGTGTTAGCAGGGTTTTGTTGTTGTTTTCTTTTCTTATTCTTGTAATATTTTGTAAACTTACAATAAAAATAATTAAATTTAGCTTATATTTTGTAAACTCGCAATAGGTACAGCATTTCCAAATCTTTTACTTTTGTTTAACTTAGAATTATTCAATGTTTCAAATTAAAATATAGAATTGTATTGTTTTCTTAAGCACTTGCAGTGGCGCAGGATCTACAGTAGCACACTTTTTCTTTATTAATATGTGGATAATGTCGTGGGTTACAATATTGTCTTTGTTGATGTGGTGTATTACACCAGATTTATAAGATTTTATGTTTATACATATAATATGTTGCAACTGTTTGTTGTCCTGAAATAAATAAATAAATAAAGGTAAGGTAAGCCAATTAGCATAGTTTTATGGTGCCAGTTTTTGGCACATGTAACGCATCTACTTCTTTTTATTGTATATACGTCATTGTGGGGGATAATAGTTGTGTATCTATGTAAGAAAATAAATAGCCACTAGGTACCAACCAGCACAACACAATCGTTTTATAAAGGTAATAAAGTTAAACAGCTACTTCACCTTGACACGCAGCTTTTGCTTCTTGGCTCCATTGATGAGGTCAGCGCAGACCTTCTCGAGCGAACGCACGTTGCGCGAAGTGAGCGTGATCCTGATGCGGTGGATGGGCGAGATCTCGGCCTGCGGCTTCTCGATGTCCTTACCGGCGACGACGGCGGCTGCCTGGAACCCGTGGGAAATTTTATGATGATCTGTTTATTTATGATTTGGTAACGACATACTTACCCCTATATTTTTGTCACTAGGTTATATATTATAGATTTTTGCTATCATCGTAGTCAACGCATGCCACTGATTTCGATCTTCGGCTCTTCGCTTGTCCGCTACCTATTGCATTACGGTGCAAGAACTACCCAGGACAATCTATTTACTTACTAGAACTACAATAAAAATTAGTCAATAGTTAGCCCACAGCGTGTAAACCGAGTGATTTCGGAGTAAAATAACAATTAAGTTTGTACTACACGTGCAATCTTAACCTCCAAGTTTGGTAACCATGTAGGTATGTTTGTGCGTGTTTACAGGGATAAGAACTTAAAAATCTATGTACTTAAGTAAAAGACGTTGAAAGTTTACCATATTGATGCGATTTCTCGGTCGAGATAAACAACTTTATAGTTAAAAATTGCTCAGCGCTGAACCGGAGAACAGCTTCATCGACTATCTCGTCACAAAAGAATCTGACATTGACAATGACAACAAACGTCAATCTGAAATCAGTTTCAGTCTATGCTACACGCTCGATATTTATTGGGTATAATTGTCACGATATAAATCGCGTGATATTTTGGATCGGCGAGGATACTTACTCTTACCAGGGAGCCCATGTGATTTGCTATCGAATTTGATATTATATCAAGCGTCTTGTATCGAACGCAAATATCACAAAAACCTCCATTCATAGAAAGTTGTATTCTCAGGTCTATTCGATATAAAACTCGATACGATATCAAACACGTTCCACTAATATTATTATAATCGAGGAATGTATTTTTTACTTATTTTATTTTATTTGATAAAACCATTGTATATATTGTTAATTTATGTAAAGGTACTTATAATACTTTATTTTATGTAAATTTATGAGCTGTAAAGCAAAGAAAAAGACAAATTGTTTAAGTGTTCATAGAACAAATTAAATTTCATAATTGATGGCTTGCTATGATATAGCCAGTGTCCAGGGGCCCAAGTCTGCTAATTTACGAATGGCATAATTGAATCGCAATTGGATCGTATTGTAATTGTTTGACACATTTGGTATTCTCTTACTCATATAAGAATACCAAATGTGTCAAACAATTACAATGCGATACAATTGCGATACAATTACGATTCAATTATGCCATTCGTAAATTAGCAGACTTGGGCCCCAGGTTTTGGGTAGACAATGTGACAACAAATGAAACGCAAGCATGTCAACTTGTCAAGACTTTTTTTTATTTGATTGTGACAGTGATTGATATTAATTAATTAACCATAAATTCGTAAAGATCGTGTTATTATAATCTCAGAACAATAACTAAAGCATAGAAACCACGCTAAAAGACGAGCTAGACAACAGCTATCTTACTCATATGACTTCATTTAATTCTGTAACGAGAGTGAATGAAACCTCTAATCCACATTCGTTTCTATTTTTTCTAGGTTGTCACAAGGTAAATGTCAAATGGATGTAATTGGATGTCTTTATAACACCATCAGATTAAATGTGTCGTTATTTTCTTTTTGTTGCTTTGTAAATAAGTGGCAACCTAACTTGGTTACATTATAATGACGGATTATTTTCACGCTATGTTGTAGCCTATCTCAGATAAATTTAATTATTTGCAAGGTATTCTTCCGAAGAAACTTATAAACTAGCCATAGCATTGTTAGTGATATATATGCGTTACGTGTGACAAAATGTTTTGTGTGATTGAGGCTCGTAAATCCCTTAAAATAAGAAAAGATTACTATCAAGAGACAATAACCTTTTATCGGTGAGCTCAGACTGTTTTCGTTTTATCTACACATAATTAATGGCATTAATCTAGTAAAACACACTACTAGTTTGTCTAAATAGTCATCGTGTCCAGTTCTGTGCTGATATAAGGCATTTATCAATGAAATTTTGTTCAAATGTTCAAGGTTATGTGTTTGCGCCACAGCGCAACGGCGAATCGCTGCCGCCTCTTCGGCGGCCAATGAGAAGCCAGCGGACCGCCGCGGGAGACGCGCGGCGCGTCGCCTGACGGCGCCCACGCAAAACCACAAGCAGTGTCCTTCGAGATCTCAAGGCGAACCCACGCGTCGCGCGCCCTTGAACTCAGACCGTGACCATCGTCATATGTGTGCAGTGTGTGCAGTGACAGAGCTAGGACTACCAGCTCACCCCTAACACTTAACGAACAGCAGTGCCCTTAGTGAACTGTGTGTGTGTTGCCGCCCTCAATCCCGCTGACGCCCGCGCCAAGAGCGCCAGCCACGTCCACCTTCAGCACGATCCAGTGCCTACAGCCCGGAACACAGTAAGCCCATCTATCCCATCTTTCCCGTAACCTACGTCGCATGTTGATGTCCTCTGCGTCAACATTTATGATCCTACGAGTCGGATACATCCCAGCAACAGTCCACTTAATATCACCCTACCCTACATACACATTTAATATTTTCGCCTCGACTCGTGCCGCCACCCATATACACCTACACATAACTACACATTCACAATGCACGCGCAAGCCGGGCCTAGCCCAAATACGCCCTACTGTCCCTATTGTAGGGAAAGGGGGCACATGCTCATCACGTGCGCCCGCTATAATGCCCAGCCGACGCAGGGCCGGTGGGATTTTGTGGTGTCGCGCGAGCGCTGTCCCCGCTGTCTCGGACCACATTACCCGGACGAATGTAAGTCGGTGAAGGCATGCAGGGTGTGTGGCCGCCCCGAACATCACACGTCCCTCCACCGACCGGACGACACAACGCAGCAGTGCCAGCCGGAAGCGGCGGCGCGGTGGCTCCCGCCCCATCTGCGTGACACTCCGGGACAACGACCCATCGACAGCCCGCTGCATGCGTCTGCGCACGCAAAACAGCCGCAGCAGTAAAATTATATTCAGCCCCCTACCTTGGATAACTATTTCAGCCCATGGGATAATCATTTTCTTCATTTTCCTTTTTGTGCTATCATTTCCTTAATTCATTTGTTCCAGTAACTTTACTAGTTATATCTCGTGCCCTAATAAAAATTAATTAGTTGTTAGTAGTACACAAACAACACATGTAGTCAGCCCGCACCTATACGGTGCATGACATCAGCTCACGCCTTGGCGCCCCCGCGCCCCCACGCCTTTGCGCTCACGCACCCCCTGCGCTTCTGCGCACCCGCGCCGCCTGCGCTTCTGCGCCCCCGTGCCCCCACGCCTTTGCGCTCACGCGCCCCCTGCGCTTCTGCGTCCCCACGCCTTTGCGCTCACGTGTCCCCTGCGCTTCTGCGCCCCCGCGCCGCCTGCGCTTCTGCGCCTCCGCGCCCCCACGCCTTTGCGCTCGCGCGCCCCCTGCGCTTCTGCGCCCCCGCGCCGCCTGCGCTTTTGCGCCCCGCGCCCCTACGCCTTTGCGCTCACGCGCCCCCTGCGCTTCTGCGCCCCCGAGCCGCCTGCGCTTCTGCGCCCCCGCGCCCCCACGCCTTTGCGCTCACGCGCCCCCTGCGCTTCTGCGCCCCCGCCCCGCCTGCGCTTCTGCGCCCCCGCGCCCCCACGCCTTTGCGCTCACGCGCCCCTTGCGCTTCTGCGCCCCCGCGCCCCGTGCGCCCATGCGCCTTCTGCGCTTCGCGCCCCCACGCCCCCTGTGCTTCATGCGCACAGGCATTCAGCTCTCATACAACCATACACATGCATTCACACACACACACACACACACACACACGCTAACGTAACATAGCACGAATCGAGGCTGTAGTCTCCTGTTACTTCCGTTCCTTCCCCCCCCCCCTTCCTTTCCCCTGGGGTCCGGGAAGATGTTTGCGCCACAGCGCAACGGCGTATCGCTGCCGCCCCTTCGGCGGCCAATGAGAAGCCAGCGGACCGCCGCGGGAGACGCGCGGCGCGTCGCCTGACGGCGCCCGCGCAAAACCACAAGCAGTGTCCTTCGAGATCTCAAGGCGAACCCACGCGTCGCGCGCCCTGCCCTTGAACTCAGCCCGTGACCATCGTCATATGTGTGCAGTATGTGCAGTGACAGAGCTAGGACTACTAGCTCACCCCTAACACTTAACGAACAGCAGTGCCCTCAGTGAACTGTGTGTATGTTGCCGCCCTCAAGCCCGCTGACGCCCGCGCCAAGAGCGCCAAGCCACGTCCACCTTCAGCACGATCCAGTGCCTACAGCCCGGAACACAGTAAGCCCATCTATCCCATCTTTCCCGTAACCTACGTCGCATGTTGATGCCCTCTGCGTCAACATTATGTTTTATAGCCTAGTGACGTGCATTTCTGTATCGCCAAATCAGTATTTTGCGTAAGTGGTTGGCACATCTATCTTTAAACTATGATATTTGTATACGCCTTTTCACACCCGTGCGCACACGCACCCCCTCTCTCTCTCACACACCCACACACTCACTCCCCCCCCCCCACACACACACACCCCCACACACTCCTAACACACACGCACACACCCACACACACACACACATACACACACGCTAAGTTTAATCTAGTTTTAGACGCTATTTTTATTTTATTCCTATTACGTTACATATGATTATAGCTAATGCTATTTTTGTTACTCCCTTTTTTTCCTATGTTTGTCTTGTATTTTTGTTATTTTTGTTTTGTCACTATCTTGTATACCTACTGTACATGGTCTGGGCGGAGACACTGGAGTCCTGAAATTCAGGGATATCCTAGCTTAGGCTCCAGTCCTCCTAAATATTCTAAGTTTGCATTGGCACTGTCTTATTTTTTATTCTTTGCTTCTCTGTTTGTCCGTCCCAGGCTTGTAATGTTTTGGAGGAAAAATAAACAAATTTTTATTTTATTATTTTATTTTACGCCTCATTTACAACTTGTGTATTCGCGGGTCAGAGTGACAGCCGCTGGATACAGCAGAGTAAAGAAGGTTAGGCGGGAGGTCGAAAGGAACTTACCGGGGTCCGAGCTGTAGGCAATGGATCGTGCTGGAGCTGAAGGTGGCTGGCGCTCTAGGCGCGGGCGGCGGGCTTGAGGGCGGCAACACACACACAATTCACTGAATTCACTGAAGGCACTGGTCGGTGGCGTTTTAGGGGGAGGTGAGCTGGTAGTCCTAGCTCTAGGTCACTGCACACACTGCACTGCACACACTGTACACATATGTGACGTGGTCCTGGGCTGAGTTCTGGGGCGCGCGACGCGTGGGTTCGCCTTGATAGCTCTGAGCACACTAGTTTTGCGCGGACGCCGGCAGGCGAGCTAAGGCTTCGTCCGGTATATTTGTCATAAGGTCCGTGCGATGGGGTAGTGCAGTCCAATATGCACTCTAAGTGGCCGGCGTAGAGACGGCTGTTATTCGTCGTTGCGCTGTGGCGCAAACAACTTGTTTTACTTTTAACATGATATTAATAATTTATAACTTTAAAAGTTACCTATTGAAAATTTAAAAAATATACATAATTGAATGGTCTTCTTGATTACTACTAACTACTACCATTTATCTGCATTTTCACTAATTTTAAAAATTCTACATTTTGGTTACAGGTTTCCAAAAAATGATGATATAAATAAAGAATGGCTACGGCCGGCGTGTAAGAAGATTAAATTGGATATGGAATAAACGCAGTCATATATGTTCCAAACATTTTACGATCAATCAATCGTGAACAATGTCTGCGGTACATTTGTACCAACAAGCATTTTGAGCAATCTTGTTAATCATTCTCTAAAACAAAGTTTCGACGACAATCACAGGATCCTATTGATAAAAGCCGTACCTAAGTTATATTTCACAATACGAATACCAAACTGGAATTACAGAGGGCCTAGTCAATTGACAAACAAATTAAACGCTACGAAATTTTCGCTACGATAAACCGAATGTATGGGATTGACCTATTCAAAAGTTACCTACGACGTAAAATTTACGCTAAAATAGACCTAATTGATAGTTTGACAAGCCAAGAATCGCTTATCTAGCGATCACTCAAACATTGAAGATAAAAATTCACACAAAATGGCGATTGTTTGATCAGCTGATGAAGGAATAGTTGTGTTGTGTTGAAAGTTTTGTTTAAAATGCTCTTTTAAGGGCTATTGTGGACTGCGATAATCAAGTGCTCAGGCGCTAAGGAAGAAATGTTTCCCTACGTTACTTGGAGCAAATTAACGAAATCGAGTTTGTTGTACTTGTGAATAGTTCTCGGAGTTCTTGTTTACGAACTTTCAAATATCTAACTAAGGTCTGCCGGGAATTGCGTGCTGATATAGTTGTTGCGATATGAGTGACCAAATAAATGTGTGTCATGCAACATTTTCCGCAACGAAGAGCCAATCGCTGCATAACAATTTGTAGGGGCTCTCAAACCATACAAATATTTGGGCCAAATAAATCCACCTAAGTACCTTTAATCATGACAAGAAAGGTCAAGAATAAGACAACAGTAAGGGACTTTTTGTATAAATATTAAATGTAACCTATCCATAATGTCCATTTATCAATTTATAACTTAGATTGCCTATTTGTTTTACAGGTTCCAATGAAGATTTAATTTGCCAGGTAGCTTAGAGTATTAAACCAAGGCTCTAAGTGTAGTAAGGTGTAACCTATTGACTATACCCTATAAATCTTATACAGACAAGCATCTTTCTTAATAGGAAAAGATATCAGTCCTTACATTCAAACGGTAAGTTTTAATAAATAAATTATTACTTACATAATAAAGGTAAGTATTATGCCTATTATTATATTGGGATTTACCAGGAAATGTCAGTTTTGTTAAAATTGCTAGAATAAAGAGTATTGACATAAAGATAAAACTATTTTATGTGGTTTTGCAGATTTGAGACGACGATTCAAAAATCTTAAATGTTACCTCATAATTTGGAGGATGGACTTCCTCAGAATGGTGAACAAACATGGTTATTTGGTAAAAAACAATATCAAGTAATTTTGTATAATACATAGGTACTTACCTACTAACTTTTTATCTATGACAATTTTCTATAAGTAAGTATATTGTTCTAATTTCTTAGGAGATTCTGGATACCTTCAAAAAGCATGGTTAATGATAATAACAACAATATTTAATGCTGCATCAGACTCACAAGAAAGGAGGGGTGTGTACCACATGTCATATCCAACAATGAAACTGCATTGAATATGGCTTTGGCATTGTTGAATTTAGTTATTTAAGTATATGATTTTTTTTTTGTGGAGCTCTAATGTTGACAACGTTTTAATTTGGTTTATTTGATGAGGAAAAATTAAGTATAAAGTTAATTTAGTTCTAAGTTTATTGTGCTTTATTTAAAAAGATTTACTTATGTACAAAAAAACAGTACCTTCGTTGACAACATTTTTATTTTAAGAAAAGGAACAGTGTGCCATAAATTTATTTAACCCATAAAATAGTGATTTGGTTTATATGATAGGGAAAAATTAAGTATAAAGTTAATTTAGTTCTAAGTTTATTGTACTTTATTAAAAAGATTTACTTAGGTAGGTACTAAAAAACAGTACCTTCTTATACACACAATTGGCATTTATTTTTATACACATATAGTTTTAATGTCAATAAGAGAATGTGAAGCCTCATATTTAATAAACTTTGACTTTGAGAGAGTTAGGTAAGGAAATAAGAATATATTAAGATATACAACATTAATGTTATTTTTTACTTGATATTTAATTTTACTTGCAGTAGGTACCTATAGAAAATGTTTAAGTACCTACTTATATCAATTTCTACTAGTCATAACATTAAGCTATTAAATTTGTACTTGATTCATTATCAACATACAAAGGTAATTATATGTATAAACTTGCATTATTATTATCCGATTATTAAATCTGGTGGGTTCTATTGTGTTTGTTATAATATTGTTTTTTCTTTAAATAGGTGGCTTAACATAAGGTGGCTTGTTATACATATAATACAAATTAAGTTCCATATCTAGCATACTCTGTAATAGTTTAGTTATTATCAATTTGGCCATTGTGAAGTAATCGATTGTAATTGTTGCTTGAGTTTGTAATGTTACTATCACATTTTTATTTGTGTGAATCTGTAAATGGTTTGCTGTTTCACATTTTCAGTGTTATACTTTTTATAGAACTGTCGATTCACCTGTGAATATAAAATAAATAAATATAATTAATTGTTTTTAAATTATTTTTGGTAAATATATACTACCTACTAACTTTTTATGTATGACAATTTTCTATAAGTAAGTATATTGTTCCAATTTCTTAGGAGATTCTGGATACCTTCAAAAAGCATGGTTAATCATAATAACACCAATATTTAATGCTGCATCAGGCTCACAATAAAGAAGGGATGTGTACCACATGTCGTATCCAACAATGAAACTGCATTAAACATGGCTTAAAGTTGTACTTGATTCATTATCAACATACTAGGGTAATTATATAAAATTAATTGTTTTAAATTTATTTTTGGTAAATATGTTTTATTTCGAAACATTATCAACCAACTCATAATGAATGGCAGTGAAATAAATAATGTAAAATAAATAAATATTTTAACTTGTCGCGTAGAGACCACGATCATGTCATTGTGTCTGTGAAGGCGTATATTTAATAAATGATTTGACTTTTAATTTCAATTATTTTCGGTACCTACCGCTATAAATAAGTAACAATGAAACAATCCTATATTAAGGCGATGTTGTCTTCATCGTCATCCTATGAACGTCCTGAACGTTCCCACATGAACGACAGCACTAAGGCAGACTGGGCTATAACAGGCTTAAGCCCTGAGCCAATACAATCGCAGTGTGCTTTACATGCCTTTCGAAGCACGGAGGAGCTCGAGACGCTTTTTATTTGGTTACCCATCCTTTAGCTCGGTAATGTGAAAGTTGCGTAACTAACTGGCAAGATCACAAACCGGTGCGGCGCGGGCGGGGACTTTTTGCATTAGTTGAACCTCTAGCATTACCTTTCAAGTAACAGTAAGTACATTGCTTCGCTAGTTTGCATATTTTAAAATTAGTTTTAATTTAACTAGCAAAACCATGTACTTGGAATGTTTTTTATTTTATTTTATTTAGGACAATAATCAATTAGAAAAGTAATGTGATAGTTGTTGTAGTTAGACAACTAAACCCGAAAGCCTTAGCCGCTACGCCATAGAGTTACTTTAGGCGATGTACTCATACAAGATGTAAACGTTTTAATCACTACCTAGTGGGTACTCGCATCTAAGATCAAACTGTTTAAATGTTCGCGCGGTTTGTAACATTTAGTGTTATCACTTATTTCATTACAGACGGACGTCAAGTTGTTAATATTTAAGAAATTCTTGGCAGCAAGCGTTTGCTTGTGGTCTTCAGTCTTAATTTATTTATATTATAAGCTGAAAAATGGGTTTGGTCTCATATCAATATCATATTATGGTAGGTAAGTCACTCGTCATCATTATAAGTACTTATTTACAAACGTGCTCGCCTGGCGAACTTCCGGCGAAAAAAGCGATTGATTCATTTTTCAAATTGTCTCAAGGAGTCTACCCGAATTTCTTAGTATAGTGACATTCAATTCACTAAAACTCAAAAGGATCGGTGTGGTTACTACCTATTTATTAATCTTACATAAGCGTTACATTATCATCAAACAAAAAAATACTAAGACAAGCCTGTATGTTCTATATCCCTTAGCTTATCGATATCGATGTAGCCTAGCGAATTTGATGAGCGATTTTGACGCTGTCACCGGTCGAGCGTTTGCCAGTTGACTAGGCCCTCAGGAATGTGCGCCTCGTGACAAATTATAAAGCTTTTTAACCAAAACCTTCTTATTTAAGAGGCAGTGATTTAATAAAAATGTTTTAAATGTTCATTTATAAGATTTTTATTTCCTTAATAATCCTTCATATTTATTTTTTCCTCGTATCAATTTTCAGATTTACTTTCAAAGCATAAAGTTCAATATCCATCTAGTTAATTTTTGATAAAAGTAGGCCGATGTGACACTGACTGTACACTGCTTCTCGTTATTAACTCGCAAAACTTGCTGAAGGCAAGAGTGACCACTTTTACCGTTAACAAATTTTTGGCCTAACAATAGAACGTAAAGTAGTGTGTGTACACACGGCCACTGATCGACCTATCCAAATCTGTCAAAATATTCCAATTGATATTGAACTCTACATGATGAAATTTGGTTGCGAGAATTTTACATATATAAGAATAGATAGATGTGACGCTGACTGTACAGGCAGCATCATATCGCCTTACCCCACCTACTCTGCGACCTACTAATCTGTGAAATACCTGCAACCGAATCTCAACCTAATGTTGAAGTCGTAGAGTTCAATATCGAATAGGATATTTTTACAGATTTGCGTAGGTCGATCTGACGCTGCTGTACCTACAGTGATTCAATATAATATTGTAGGTGTTTTTCTTGTGCACCATAACGTAGTTTTTTGAAAATTTGTCCGATTTAGTTTATATCGTTTCCAAGGCAAGCGAAAAAGCCGACAATGACCGAATTATTATGTTAGCGTCGAGAAGACAGGATTTGTATCGTTCTCCATTAACTTCTGTCATTCTGTATAATTTTCTCGTGGAAGTGCATTTTGTCAGTAATGTAGTGCGTGTAGTGAAACGCATCGAAATATACAGAATGACAATAGTGCATGGAAAGCAATACAAATTCTGTCTTCTCGATGCTAGCATAATACTTCGGTCATTGACGGCGCGCTTATCCTACGCCTTCATATTTATTTACATGTTCATTATTTAGTTTTATTTTAGTCGATATAAAATGCCGAGAAATGACGTCCCTAGTGCGGAATAAACTAGTGACCACCTACACAAATTAGGACAGGTCAAACATTCTCCATCTCTTTCTAACTCATTAGCATGACTCGTAAGAAGAAGTAGGATAAATATATATCTTTGCTTGCTATTTTAGCGTGGTTTCTATGCTTGTTATTGTTCTGAGATTATAATATTCTACATTAGTCGAAAAATTAATTATGGAACCCGCGACGAAAAAGAGAAAAGGATATCCAACAAATCCACAAAAGACGAGGCTCATCCAACTTTTTCAACTTCTTCAACGACATTTTCAATAAAATTGAGTATAAAATCGTCAGCGTCCATATTTTACTAAAACAAAAAAATAAAAATGCAAGAAAATAAAGCTTTGACACTTTTGACAGTTTAGCAATATCACAGGCTGTGATGTTGGATGAGCCTCGTCGTTTGTGGATTTGTTAGATATCCTTTTCTCTTTTTTGCCGCGGGTTCCATAATGAATTTCTCGACTAATGTAGAATATTATAATAACACGACCTTTACGTAAGTTATGATTAATTATATCAATGAGCATACTTTAAATATTAAGACTGACACGTTGACATGCTTGCGTTCCATTCGTTCCATGAACACTTAAGAGCCCTATTACAAATCTCAACTCTGCGAGAATAGGCATTTTAAGCGTCCCGCCCGACAACTCATTGAAGGTCACGAGTCCACCCACAATACTATGTTAAAACTACGACCAAGCGATTTTGATACTTTTCCCAAATTTATATTTTTTAGTATTTCTATGGAGTAATTTGTTATCGCTACACCCGTACATTTTTAGTGTGCCATGAGTTTAGTATGTGAATATTTGTTAGGCTGATTTCACAGTCACGCGTTTGATCAGCGCCGGCCACACGCGCGCGCTACATAGTAGTTGCACGTTTGAACCGCGTGGATGACTATGAAACGCATATACTATCTAGTGTAATTGTAACCGCGCGCGTGTGGCCGGCTCAGATCAAACGCGTTACTGTGAAATCAGCCTTAGAAACGTTTTTTTTATTTACCTAGTCCTTTATAGCAAAGGACGTTTTTCGTTTTAAATAAAAATTATAGCTTAGATTAGATTAAAATTAATTACAATTTACATAGGAGTATAAAACACTATAAAACAGAACTACCTACACACATCAAAAGTGTCTAGGGATCAACATATATTTTTGCAATAACTTTTCTCCTGATTGATATTAATTAAAATTTTCTTTAAGGATTCATCAAATAAAGTGTTTTCGTTTGTCTACAGTAACGATAAACCAAGTCACCTTTGCATTAATAAAGAAATTTGCCATTTTTCTAATAAAGGGATTTTTGACATTTGAACCACTAACATTAAAGTTCGAAAAAAAGACTGAAATAACAGTTTTCTTTAAAATTTTATTGGGTAACTTAAACAATTAATAATCCGTGTTTCTACCGCGAACACTAACAACACAAGAACATCGGTTTGGCATACTCAAAATGAGTTCATCCAAATCACGCTGTGGAATGGCCGCCCATGTTCGTTGCAACAACAAAAAAAGGTAAATCTAAATAAATAAATAAATCTTTCCTACAATCACACCAATTATCTAGCCCAAGAGAAGCTTCGAAGAAACTCGTTAAATGGTTACTAGACAACGGATAAACATACTTAAAATACTTAAATACATACTTATTATACATAGAAAACACCCAGACCCGAGACAATTTAGAAAACAATAATTTCTTAATTGACCCGACCGGGGTTCGAACCCGGGACCTCAGAGATGGCGACACCATGAAAACCGGTGTACAAACCACTCGACCAAGGAGGTCTTCTTGCGACTGGATACCCTCCATATTCGGCAGAGCTCTTCTCTGTAGCATATCCCATGCATGCTCAATCGGGTTCAAGTCTGGCGACTGAGCAGGCCAGGGCATGACATTGATGTTAGCTGCGGCGAGAGTCTGTCTTACAACTCTTGCGGTGTGCGGTCGTGCATTATCATGCATTAACTGAAATAAGGGACCGATTTGCACTTGTAGAGGAACGATGACGTCTGATACAATCGTCTCAGCATAAATTTGAGCGTTGAGGTTGCCTCTGATCCAAATCAACTCAGTTCTTCCGCCGATCCAAATACCCGCCCATACCATGATGGTTCCACTACTATAAGGATAGACTTCCTGGCAGGATTTTAATCGCTGTTGGCGTCCAGGGGTTCTCCAGTGTCGTATACGTCTTGTATCCGGTCTCATACCAAAACGAGACTCATCAGAAAAGCACACGAAACGCCATTGTTCTTCTGCCCAATTTCTGTGTTCAAGAGCCCATTGATATCGAATCCTACGATTGTGCATTGCTATAGGTGGTACCCTTAGCGGTCTTCGGGAATGAAGGTTCACTTCATGCAAGCGGTTTCTGACTGTTTGGTCGCTAATTAAGTTCCCTGAAGAGTGATGAAGCCTCACGGCTAACATCATGGCGGTTATTGTTGGAGCTCTTCGAGTTGTGATTTGAATGTATCGGTCTTGTCTCCGTGTGGTGCAGCGATACCGTCCTCCATGGCGCTCAGCCACGGTACCAGTGCTTCGATAACGTGTCCAAAGTCGACTGATAACACTCTGACTTGTATTCAGAGCTAAAGCCACAGTACGTTGCCGGGAACCAGCTTCTATCATTCCCACGGCTCTGAGCATTTCTTCCCTGCTTAAATGACGTCGCCGCTCCATAATAACGTTGGTTTTAATCAGTAGTAGGGAAACAGTAGCACTATTAATGTCTTCAATGCGTTGTATGTTTTTATAGGGAAAATATTGACAGCTGATTTTCATCTTTTACTAGAAATTGATTGAAAGTTCCTGTTTCAAATTATGAAATGCACCAAAAAGGATCCATATAAATTTATAAAATCATAAATTTATTACAAAGCCACATCTCAATCTCAAGAAATCCGCATAAAAATGCTTGATCCCTAGACACTTTTGATGTGTGTATTTGCCAAAGGAGACCTTTCTCATGTACCTAAGATTCAAAGGTACCAAAATGTAGGAAAAATATCGTAGATTCCAGAAATATATGTATTATATTTTTTATTATAATGGGCGATTTTCTGACAGCCCAAATTAAAAAGTAAAAATTAGTTCAAAAACACTCGATAGATGTCGTTTTATGAAAGCTGGGCTACTTATAAGCTATAATAAATTCTACACTTTTACTTGTCTACCAAAAGAATAAAAAAATAGTATTTACTTACCTATTTATATTCAGGACATCCAGAACCTATTTCTATTTTGGAATAGAATAAATATTACGCAGCCATACACGTGCTCTTCATGAACCCGCCTTTTACTAAGCGCCATACTAATCTATGCTAAGCGCCATCTATGAAGTCATTTACGAACCAATTTCTTTTTTTTTTGATCTCGGAAAATCGCCCATTGTACCACCTAAATTATTAATTAGAAAGGTTTGACGGCTTGCAACATTGGATTAATTTAACTGGCAAGCAAACTCTCTCGCTGTCGGGTGCGTTTCGTTAGCTTACCTAACTGCCAACTAATTATTAGATAAAAGCCTTAGAGTAACTTATTTATACATAAACATAACCTGTTTTAGCAAAAACATGATAAAAAGTAACAAAAATAAGTGTTTTTAACTGTTTCGAATTATTTTGTGCGTTTGATTATTTTGAGAGAGACAAATATTAGTAGACCGACTATGTGAGTATATAGAAAACTATATAATTTAAACTAGGTTTTGCACCTATTGATTATCCATTGTGAGATATATAAAATAACTTAATTAATGGCTTCGCGTTTAGCATTAAGCCAATTTCAAGTGGTATAAACTTATTTTTAAAGTAAGTACATTTAGTATTTGTACCGTAGATTGAAATAAAATGGAGTCTCACAACACGTGTTGTTGCTAAAAGAACAAGGGAGAAACTCCAACATTGTGAGTTTAGATCTCAAAAAATTTTTTTGTTCATCCACAAACTGTCACCACCACAAAAAACCGGTATGACAGTTGTCACTGTCATATTTTCGCTCTTATTTGCACGTTTCGTTTCATGTTTACGATTTCATAAACCTATTATGTATGACTTTTTTATTTTCAAAAAAAATATTAGTTTCGGCGTGTTTTATAGAAAAATGATATCATCAGAGGCTTCTTCATAATTAAGAGGATATTTTAAAATAAAGTGTACCTCGGTACATTTTGAGCCGAAATGGAAAGGTCTCCTTTCAATCAAATCGATCGAATGGTTTAGGCGTAAAAAAGCAATAGAAAGGTAGAGTTTTTATTTCAGATTTATTATTACGAGTTATACGAGGTAAGAATCAAACGAGGCCAAACATTAGTTAGGATTAGAATACTATATAAAACAAACACTAAATAAAATCAAAAGAAAGAAATACTTTTAAAAACAAGCTTTTATGTTTTTGTTAATAAAAAGAATAAAAAATTTAAAAATAACAATTTAAACATGATTAGAAAAAAAATATCATAAATATATAGGTACATAGGTACCTACATTGCAACCTTTAACCATAATTTATCATATTCATCAGTCTACGTCACAATAATCCCATATTGTAAGTAGGTACATACTATTAGAAATTTTTATTAAACCATAAAACTTTACACCTTGTATTAAATCTTTGCGTTATTATCACATACCCAATTTTTTTATAAAAAAAAGCGTTCTTTTGCAATCACAATGTAACACGCTTTTAGAGTCTGGCCAACGAAAGGTTGACATACGAAATGACACCTCAGATAGACACATAGAGACAAAGCGTTGGCAATCAAATATTATCTTACTACTAGGTTCAGCTTTCGTTAGCCAGACTCTATTTATACAAAATGTAAAGCCGCAGTTCCACATTCGCGCGAGTGGCGAGTCGAATGGCGAGGCGAGGTGCGTGCGCGATTGTGTGAACGCACGCTCGTCACTCGCCTCGCGACTCGTCTCGCCGCTCGTGACGCTCGCGTTCGGAGCGGTCTTTTGGACGCGAGTCAAAGGGCACGAATGACGAGGCGAACTTAGTGTTTACACATTCGCCCTCTCGCTCATTGTATTTTTATTGTTGATCAAGCAACATATACTGTATAATAAAAATGGAATAAAGTAACGACAGAGTTCTAACGTTTTTGGAACTTAACCAAGCTCAAACAGTTATTTGGTTTGGTTTCCAAAACATGATCGACACAAAAATAAGTAAAAACATTATTTATTAATAATCATTGACACGCGGATGCTGCTAAAACGTAGACGTCATCCATTCTTGCAAGTTGAAGTAGAAAAGAATACACGCGAATGTGTAAACAGTCACTCGTCTCTGTTTAAGGAAGGCGAATGTTTCGTCGAACATATCGTCGAATGGCGAAGCGAGTAGCAAGCACGCATGTGGAACTGTAGTATTAGGTGTAAAGTTTTATGGTTTAATAAAATGTGTAATAGGCACGTACCTACTTACGATATGGGATTATTGTGACGTAGATGAATGTGGTTAATTTTAGTTAAAGGTTGCATTGTCATCAATAAGCGAACGTTTAAGGGCGGTATCTAATTACATAATTCTGAATACAATGACAAAAAATGGGCTCCAGTTATAGTAATTTTTCAAAGTTGTGTTTTCTGACAAACTAAATCAATTAAAATAATGCACATCATGAAACATGCTGTATCTTTACTAACACGCACGCAAGCGTCAATAAAAAGATAGCTCAGTGTGCTCCGAGTTTAGTATGCATATTCGGCTATCTTTGTGTGCGTGTAGTACAGCAGTACGGTTTGGAAAGGGTGTATTTTTTGGTGAATTATGATAATGTTTTGTTGATTATCTCGGTAACAAGCCTGTAGCTTTGGACCAAATTTTGGTGAGCTATGCTCAGTGTGATGTATAGATGCTCTCCTTAAACGTTCGCTTATTGATATTGTTAGACCCTATATAATGATATTTTCTTTTCAGGTTTAATTATTATTTTTAAATTTTTAATTCTATTTATTTATTTAAGGACAACCAACAAAACAAAAACCATGTACATTTATAAAACAACAGATATTGGGTTACATTCTAAGGCGCTGTCTTAATTAGAGGTTGCAACGACATGCATAAACTAATTTAGAGTTATTAGGAAGCGTACTATGCACACACTATCATTCACACAAACAAACTACTTAAAAACTACAAGATTTATAAAAGAAACCACAAGCCGATTTTGTATCAATCACCTTGTGTTTGTGGCCCCTCCAGGCAATCTTTTAATTCGGTTATTAATATGGATCTTAACTTACGTACAGGATAAGACATGTCAATGTTAACTGCAGGCGAGCGTAACAAGTGACTATATTGTGCTTGCATTCTGTTATTAGTAGATTATTATTAACAAGAACAATAATAAAAGCTTGTTTTAAAAAAGTATATTATCTTTTAATTATATGTTTAACTTTTTAGTATTATTTTAATAACTTTACATATCCATTAAAACGGTTCACCCATTAAGACAAATCGAACTCGACGCGGTTATGTCGCTTAATTATTGAGTTCCTATGACCACCTTCCAGCTCCATCATCAGACCCTGCTTACCATCTAGCACTAAAGTATTCGTCAAGACGAATCAAACGAGCTGAGACTCGATGGGGTTGCGTCGTTTCTTTACTGAGTTCCTATGATCACCTTCCAGCTCCATCATCAGATCATACCCTGGTAACCATCTAAAAACAAAGTACTCGTCAAGACCAATGAAATGAGCCGAAACTCGATGGAGTTGCGTCGTTTCATAACAGAGTTCCCATGACCACCTTCCAACTCCATCATCAGACCCTGGTTACCATTGAAAGACAAACTACTCGCCAAGACAATTCAAACGAGCCCAAATTCGATGAGGTTGTGTCGTTTCATTGTGAAGTTTCTATGGCCACCTTCCAGCTCCATCATCAGATTAGCACCATGTCATCATAATATTGCATTGTCACGCGATTTACACATGTATGCAAAATTTCAGCTCAATCGGTAACCGGAAAGTGGATCAAATTTAATTTGCAAGATTTGATGACAAACGGACGGGTGAAGCTAAATAAAAACTTGTAAAATTATACTTTCGAGTGATCAAACTTGGTAGTCGCACTATACATGCACTGCTCCTCGATCGATCGATATTGGCGCAAAGAAATTCGACACAGGTCCAAAGCTGAGGAGCGCTCGCGCAGTACTGAAGTGCGGACGGCCGGCGCATCGCATTTTGTAGTAATTTTGCAGTTGTATTTATCGTTTTATCGAAATAGAATAATAAATTCATGATTTAAAATTATAAAATCTTTATTCCTCATGAAGTAACAATTATTCTGGTATAAATTTTGCTCAATAATATTATCGTAGATAGGAGAAATTCACAGTTAACTTGAAGCGATTTTCGAAGTTTTTTGGTTTAGAATAAGATTTTTTTTCTATATATAATCAACAATATCTAAAAATTCTGAGGCCGCTAAGCACTATACGACTATATAAGAGATAACATTCTATTTTTTTTATTTCATTTGTTTAGAACAGTAGTTCAATCGATGAGCTCAAAAAAATGCCTCCGCGCATTTTATGAAAATCTTGCTCTGCAATTTTGGGTTTAATTAATAAGTTAAGCAAAAATTACAAAAAGCGAGGCCGCTACGCACTATTCTAATAGCTATTCTACACTATTCATCAAAAATTGTTAATGTATTTTTGATTCCGAGATCCAGAGCGCCAAAGTTGGCCATTTTACGCAAAAATCACAGTCGAGATGTAATAGGCCTCTTAAACAATTTGTCTTTTTCTTTGCTTTGCAGCTCATAAATTTACATAAAATAAAGTATTACAAGTATTTTACATACATTAACAATATATACAATAGTTTGGTTAACAAATAAAATAAAATACCTAAAAAATACATTCCTCGATTATAATACTCTAAGTATAATCAAGAAAATGGAACGTGTTTGCAATGGGCGATTTTCTGACAGCCCAAATTAAAAAGTAAAAATTAGTTCAAAAACACTCGATAGATGTCGTTTTATGAAAGCTGGGCTACTTATAAGCTGTAATAAATTCTACACTTTTACTTGTCTACCAAAAGAATAAAAAAATAGTATTTACTTACCTATTTATATTCAGGACATCCAGAACCTATTTCTATTTTGGAATAGAATAAATATTACGCAGCCATACACGTGCTCTTCATGAACCCGCCTTTTACTAAGCCCCATACTAATCTATGCTAAGCGCCATCTATGAAGTCATTTACGAACCAATTTCTTTTTTTTTTTTGATCTCGGAAAATCGCCCATTGAAGTAGCGCCTGTCACCTTAGAGCATTCCACTGCTCTAAGCCTGTCACCGATATCGTATCGAGTTTTATATCGAATAGACCTGAGAATACAATTTTCTCTATGAATGGAGATTTTTGTGATATTTTCGATCGATACTAGACGCTTGATATTATATCAAATTCGATTGCAAATCACATGAACTGAGAATGGGCGATTTTCTGACAGCCCAAATTAAAAAGTAAACATTAGTTCAAAAACACTCGATAGATGTCGTTTTATGAAAGCTGGGCTACTTATGGGCTGTAATAAATTCTACACTTTTACTTGTCTACCAAAAGAATTAAAAAATAGTATTTAATTACCTATTTATATTCAGGACATCCAGAACCTATTTCTATTTTGGAATAGAATAAATATTACGCAGCCATACACGTGCTCTTCATGAAACCGCCTTTTACTAAGCGCCATACTAATCTATGCTAAGCGCCATCTATGAAGTCATTTACGAACCAATTTCTTTTTTTTTTTTGATCTCGGAAAATCGCCCATTGGCTCCCTGAATCGCAAACCAATAATCGAGATTTTCGAGCGTGTAGCATTCGCCAATGGTAGTGAAACAAGAGTTTTACCTGACATAGGTTAGTAATTGATAAAATATCATGTGATACCTTTTATATGTTAAAAAAAGCTTTGAACTACTGTTTTAATCCACAACTAACTATTACCGTAATATGTCCATGCTACTACCTACTTACCGTAAAACGAACAGAATCCAAACGTATTCGTCAATCGCGGTCGCGGTATGCATCGAAAAACCTTGTTTGCACAAGACGAGTAATGTAGTAGAGGAAGGAATACATTGCATTCTACTAGCTCTAGGTTGACTATTTTAAAATTCGTTTTACAATAAACCAATACTACGACTAAATGAAAGAGAATTAATGTTAAATTGCTACTAGGCACTGCTACTAGGTATATATTTTACTGATTTAGTATTATGGTCATGCATGGTAGGTAGACATATCATGCTCATGACATGGGTCATGTTGAAAACAGACATATTATCTGTCTTAGAAAGCTGAATTTAACTTTATTTTTCCTCTGACATGTGCATGTGCTCAATTAATGGGCAAGGAACAAGGAACGAAAAGGAAGAAATATAATAATTAAATACATTAAAACACAATCATTTAATTATAATTTTAATAACATTGAAAGTACCAATAACTAAGTAATAGGTTATTAAAACATATTTTTGTGATTAAATCGTTTTTAACTATCGAAATATCAACAAACTAAAAGTACCTAAATCCAATCATCATCATCAGGCCTGAGTTCAGCAGGGAAGTTTCCGAATGCTGGGCCCGGGCCACAGGCTTTCCCATATTAACAACAGTCAACAGCACACGGGAGATTGGGCTACAACGACGCTGCCGTTCAACCAATGCGGGTTGGTAGGTTTCAACGACTGACATCTAATGATAACATAATTAATAACGGGGTCCGACGTGCTTTCCGAAGCAAGGAGTTTTTTTACGTTCGTATTTCTGGTCACCCATCCAGTGACCTGGCAATGCGAACGTTGCTTGCAGTTAAGTTATGCGAGATGCTAGTTTGTTTTGCAAAATGAACGCCTCAGCCACTGAAACCGACCATTGCACTGCACTTTTGAGCTTCTCAAATTTTGTATATTTACTTACATTAATTTTAAATAATTAAGTGTTTAAGATATAATAATGTATCCATATATTTATTTAGACGTTGTTCAGCATTAAGTTCTTGACTTGTTTGTCGAATTTTCTGAAAATAAAGATAATCTTAATTCATTTCACCATCAAAACAGCAGCAGTAAATAGGTGTTTGATATATGCTATAAGATGACATATTATTCATGGCTATCCTGTAAGGCGTGTAAGGTATTTAAAAACATTATTGTAAAATAAAAACATTTTCAACTGACTTTACATTGCTCGCATAAATATTTATATGTGTCTTTTTCACAATAAAAAGTATACCATAATTATGTCACAGACAATATGTTAATCCAGGATGACCATACTCTATACGCGTGTTCAAAAATGCATTAGATTACCTTCAGTTCAACCATTTCAGAAGGATAAATTAAGAACGAACAATCGAAGGAAAGATTAAACTTACGCCGAAGTTATCTGGTCTCCCGGCAGGTGGAACGGATTGCAAATAGCATCAGCGTACAACGAGTGCAGGCGACGCAGTGCCGTCCTGACTTCCGCATCACGAATGTTGCTGCCACTAGGCGATGTAGAACTAGTCACCAGAACTAGTTTAATGCGAGTATTAGTCACATAACCGTAGCTGTAAATATTAGAAGAACAATCAAATTACAAAATCATGATTAAACGTTTTCATTTAAAGTGTAGTCAACACTCCTTATTTGCAAAACAAATACTAACATTTTATGTGTATCTGTAGAATACAGTAGGCCCAAGTACAAATCGCGCAAATCAGTACGCGTGTTGTTAGAATTTGAGCCCGAAGTGTTAGAATTAGTTGTGGCCAGCCTCTCTTCCAGCGCATCTAAAGCTGTGTGGACTAACCATTGTCGAGACAACTCGTTATCTGTATTCGTATCATTACCAATGCCCCCGATGTATAAGGGAGAATTCTGAAAAAAAGTATTAAACGTACAAAAATACAAGCCTGCTTTATGATATGTCTTAAAAACTAGAATAGAAGCTAAAAGTCGTACTTTTGTAGTTTTACTAACACAATGCTAGAAAAAGGATATTTAAACGAAAGGTCCAGCTAACTAATGAAAATGGTATTTAAGTGATTGAAACTTTCAATTTATACCAATGCAATAGAGGTACGGGGCATCCCTAGCACTTCAACACTTCTCTAAAGAAATCAATCATCAATATTATTCCTTTGTCTATGGCCCTGTGCTAAATAGTGCTAGTAAATCCTGTAATAAATTAACTGTTCCCTAATGATGGACAACCAACGTTTATAAGTGTGTACTTATAAATAAATAAATTAGAGTGATAAGTGCAGTGAGTATGATCTAAGAACAACTTACATCTTTTCCAATAACTGCGACACAAACAGCCATTTTCGTCACGTAAAAAGTTGACGGAACGGAAACATTCAAGGCTGCCAATATCACCAAACAAACATCATCATTCGCGGGAAAGCCGGGAAAATTTAAAAACTTAGTAAAAGTTGCAAAGTTAGTTACAATATCATGTTACTTTCAATCTTGCACATTTAGCTTTAGTAACTTTTATGTATACAAAAAAAAATAGTTTGGTCTCTAGCTGTCCCAGAAAGCTTAGCCAAAATTGAAAATGGCTGTTAATGACGAACTGAATGATGTAATATACGAAATAGACGAAAGAGGACGACGAGTGTTGGTGAGATCTTTGAACTCTGAACATTGCGTGTATGTACGTTTTATTAACAGAGTATCCCGTCCTATAGATGTATGGTGGCGAGATTTCCAAGGCAAGAGACGCCATTATGTGCGAATGGAGCCCCGCACATATTTTAACATTGACACATACGTCACACACCCATGGGAGTTCACCGACCCTGCTACAAATGAAAACTATGTCATAAATAACAAAATTATATTTCGTGCACCTAGAAACTTGGCGGGTATGAGACACAGGACCAATTGGATTATCTCAGTAAGAGTCAAGAGTCTGCGTAGTATTGTTTTGCTAGCTCTAGGCCGGCATATAACTGACGCGTCCAAGGTGCCAGAATTGGGTCTTCCACAACAACTCGGTGCTGATTTGGAGATCATGATTAACTCTATTCAGAACGCACCGCCGCCTCCGTTGCGTACCTGATGTTTGCTTTCGGGTGCTCTTACGCAGAATGCTGTTTTTATTGCTTTTTTATATGTGTCATGGAGTTATTTCATATGTTTGGGGGTGAAGCTGGTTTTGGATGTAAAATGGTATTGATACTACTTGTTTTGGACCATGGCGAAATCAGTTTTCTTTTAATATTTTATTTTTATTTTTAATAGCCTATTTTTATTTTTAATGGCCTATTTTGATGTGATAGTACTACTACTCCCTGATTTAGTTCCTGATAAGGTGCCTATTTTAGCATCAACACAAATGTTTGTACCTGATTTTATGTTGTATGTATGTTTGTGTACTTAATTATGATTGTTTATCTCTGTATCTAGTACAAGCAATGCTGTTGGTTTGGGCTAGGTAATTGTTAATTAACCAATGGATTTATTTTATTTATATAATATTAATTCTTGATAAATTGTATATTTTCTATTTATTTACTTATAGGCTATTTATTTATAGGCTATTGTAATATGATTTATTTACAATTCAGACATAACATGCAGGACTTTTATGCATATTGCGAAATATTATGTAAGTACCTACCATTTCAAGTCTCACTTCACTAGTCCTATTACCTTTGTGTGTAATATCCATCCCATAGTTTTTATCCATTACTTACAAGTTATTATGAATGACAACTTTATGATATGGTATCTAACACATAGTAAGATGGGTGACACAAGCTCTGAATAGGATAAATCTTGATTAACACTAAAATATTTACTTGGTGTTTTTTAAAGTTTATCTGAATCTGATATTTAGATATGAGTATGAACCTTGTTAGTTAAGTGGAGAAACGATTATTATTGCCATTATTATAAAGTGGGTGGTTATAATCACTTTGTTTAGTGTAACGATCATCATCGGTATACGTTATGGTCATTTTTGGCCATTTGTATTGAAAAAAATATTTATACAATTAATAAATCTGTGGTGTAAATCAGATACGTATATAAAATAATATTCGTCTTACATGTTGTGTATCTTAAGAATATATAAAAATGTGGTAGTTATACAAATACTAGGTAATCTAGGTATTAGATGCATGAGTAGGTAGGTATATGAAGTTAATAGAAATATGTCATATTAAACCTAACAATATTATTTATGTCTCCCTATTTTCCACCTCTTTTTCTACCTATTCCTAGTTTAAGAATTATATATGATTTGTTAATGGAATTGTTATGATGGAATTATGGATGGTAGTAGAATAATGGAATGCAGTATGATAAAATCATTGCGGTGTGGAATGAGACTTATTCAAACGAGCTTTACTTGAAATTTATGAGATGAGACTGAAAGCTAGATTGGTTAAAGTGGACCATTACTTTTGGTCAGATTTTTTATTGGCAAAATATAAGGCAAGTCTGTGATCGCTCGTTATTAGTACCAAGAAGGTAAAGTTGGATACTTTTAATTGTTTCTAAATCTAAAATCCTTTATAAATTTAATATTTTAATTATGTTTCAAACAAGCTCATGCTCATAAAGTCCTTTGTTAGAAAGTATAGTTTGAACTGTTTTTATAAATGTATATTATGTTTAACTGATATAACTATGACCCTATTTTATAATTCTCTAGTCTGTTTTATGTTTAAATACTATAAAAATATGATAAGGTTTACGCATGGTGTTAAGATATCACAACTTTTTAAGATAACAGTGGGTATGTAATTGATTTAGAAACTTATTGTTTTCTTAGTGACTGCAAACAACACTAACAAAGTTTGCTTTTTTAATAGGTGACCAAAGAATAATTTTAATAATGCTTTTGAGCTAGCACTTTAAGTAAGCTTACTCCATTATGTCATAAGATGATATCTGCTGCCAATATTTTGGCTTAAGTTTTTATCCCTGGGTCAATTTCATAATATGACGTTTATGGTCTAGCTCTACCTACCCTACTGTATACCTATGTTTATTTTTTCATTATGAATGTGTAGGTAGACTAAATATAGGGGAATCATAAAGCTATTTCAAAATAAATTAGTACTTACCTACTAGGTTTTTTTTATACCGCATTTAAAAAATAATATTGTTTTTCTGGAGCATTTCTTTTGTAGCATACTTACCTAGTTACCTAATTTAAATGGTTATATTATTTATAATAAGATTTTTGATTAATGATTTGTCAATTGCGTAGTATATTTAAGGTATTTGATACTATAATATTATCTCATATTGATGTGCCATAAGCTTTTGATGTTATTTACATAGATGTAAGGATATACATTATTAGGGACATTTATCTCTTATAATAATTCCTGGTAAGTGGCATATCATCTATTTAGTACCCTAAATGCTCCTACGACTATGTTGAATGCCAAGAAAACCATTGCAAAAGTTCATATGGATGAATCCTTTAGTCTCAATGTCAAAGTTGAAAGATGTGATTACAAAACTTTAATAACTCTCTCTTCTACTCGGTCTTTAAATATCTAAATCTCACTTACTTTCTAAGACATAAAGATCAGCATATAAACGTTCCACTGCTGGGCCGGACCTCCAACATTGCACATGCACATGAGGAGTTAAACATTCTTCCTGAGAATGATCGTTTTTGAAATAGGTTTGACTAAAGTCTGATTAGAGTTTGAGACTAACTTCCTAGTTTGTACTATGTACAGTTCGATTCAATTATGGATGGCGGTTGTGAATTTAGCTAGCTGCGAGTGCCGCAGTGCGCAGGTGCCGAGCGGGGGGAGGGCCACCGCGGGTTGCGGTCTCTAGCGAGCGGGCGGGGGTGGGGTTTGGGGGGGGGGGGGGGGGGGGGTGATAACTAAAATTCAGTGTATACCAGTACTCCCCTCTAGCCTTTCTCCCTTGAGGGACAATTGGGATTTTTTTATAAAAACCTCCCAGTTGTCCCCTCTACCAACGACACGGGTGACAACTGGGACTTTAAGTTTTAGATGTCCCAGTCTCCCTCACTTGAGATGTTGCCGTATAATTGTTTAAGTGGGGGAGGCTGGGATATTTAAAAATGTAAGTCCCAATTGTCCCCTCCACCGGTGACACGGGGGACAACTGGGAGATTTTATAAAAACATCCCAGTTGTCACCCAAGGGGACAAACGCCAGAGGGGACTACTGGGATACACTACTGCGACGCAACTTGTGACTAACTTCATTGACGCCATTCTATTTTAATCGGACTGTACCTATGTGTTCCTTGCTACATTAACGTTTTTTGCAATATCAACAAAAAGGAGCAAATCATTTCTTAGTATATATCACCTACTGAATAAATAATCTGTCACTAATCAGATAATTAAGAAACTGCCCTAAAAATCTAATAAAATATACATTGATGTGAAACTGAATTTTATTGTGTGCTACATTTGACCTCTTATATTTGCTGCTGCCTAGTTTTTTTATTATTTTGATGACCTGCCCAAAACAGTCAAATTTCTCTAATCGGTAGTAATATCTATTCCCAAATGATAAAGTTAAAAATGTAAATTTTTAACTGTGTCGCATAGCAGTGAAATAATACTACCACCCCCTCTCTTCCCTTGGCTATTGTAGAAGGCGACTAACGGACTAAAGACTGCACATACATCCAACAGCATAGAGCGGCGATGGGCTCACCACCTGTCACGCTGAGCACATGTGCAGTCGCTATTTGGTGAAAAGTGGACTATGACAGAGGACTGCTTTTGCGGTGCACATCGCCTAGTCTCTGACTAACCCTTCGGGGATAATTATAGTCATGATTAATGTAAATAAATTTTCATTTTGTGGTAGGTTAATAATGGCGTCTGTACAGGTAGTAGTAAATTTTTTCACCTTGATTCATATTTTAACTTGTCTATTCAATAACTTAGAATTTAAGGTAGACGATTAGTTCCTGATTCGCCGGATTCTTGTTTCGCCGGATTCTCGTTTCGACGGAAATATTAACATACAACAATATCAAGTAAAGAAAACATGTAGTTATATTTATTATTGTATGAATTATTATTTTTTTGCCACTATCGGATATAACTTAAATAACCTACTTAGAAATGGGTTTGATTCATATTTTCAAAGAAATGACGATTATGCTTTAAACATTTTTTATCTGTTACGTTATCTGTTAACGTAACAGACGTTATAAAATTAAGAACAAATAAATATTTTTATTAATGTACCAAAATATCTGCCTTTTATTTAATACATGGGTAAAGCCGCGATATTTCTATAGTTTACCTTCAACAAAAAAATCCGACGAAACGAGAATCCGGCGAAACAAGAATCCGGCGAATCAGGAATCCGGCGAGTCAGGAACTAATCATTTAAACCACGATGTTTTAGAACGTTCTATCCTGATTTATTAATACCACACAGATGAAAACTCTCAATTGTTACAAAAACAAACGAAATGGGGTATAAAAAATAATTTATTGTAAAAAAAAACAATGTTAAGTATTTTCGAAATCACAATTATTACGTTGGGGTTGTGCGCGGCCCTCATTCGGCGGTCGCCTTCCGCTCGCGATGGACGTGCGCCGCGATCGCCAACGCGCCGCCCGGTATGAAACGCACAAAGTTGTCCGCAGTCAAGGGGCCTAAAGCGTAAATCCCTTCTGGAGCGTTCAGTAGTTCATGCGTGCTCTTATCTATCGCGATGGGGTTGGATCGCCCGTCGACCGGCTTCTTCGGGTCGACGCCGAAACCAATTCCGTTGGAGTACGGATTGGTCGGTTGACATTGACATGTGACCTTGTCCGGAATGATTTCGTATTTGCTGGCGTCAGTCTTGATTTGTACGTCGGCGCACGCGCACGTGTTCTCCTTAGTATTGCAGTTGTTTTTATCAGGCACGTTGCTGTTACCGTTTATTTCGGAGTAGTTTAGATACCTAGATTTGCAGCTCTGAATGCTTTGGCCCAACACAGATTTTATATACAACCAGTGGTTTCTCAAAAAACATTGGCGTCGTTCGTCGTCCATTTTCTTTTTGGCGTTTTTCTGCTCGGTGCATTTGATGCAGTCCGGCTCTAAATTTATGCTATTAAGGTTGAAGTTCGTTTGAAGGAAGAAAAGGTCAGGTTTGGAGCCGATGAGTACTGCTATGACGGAGACGGTGACTTCTGACAGCTGGTTGGTGACTAAGTTGAGGAGTTTGACGCGTTTGGGGCGGATGGCTTCGTAGTCTACTTCCGGGTCTCGTGGTAGCGTGGGGTCGTGGCCTTCGGGTGTGATGTCGACTATCACGTGTTCCGGGTATGACGTGTAGTGTTTGTAGTCGCCTGCGGAGCCGTCGCTCATCATTTTGTACACCTGCACAGATAAAAGGACTGTTAGTTTTCTTAAATTATTATAGTTAGGAGATTCGTCGTCAGCCCACCTTACTCTTAAACCCGATCGATCTTACGCTAGCTAGATCTAGCGCTAGTTTGGATTCACATTGCGCGGATATTGAGTGAACTAAACAAAACTCAATGCCTAAATGGCACCCAATATTAATCCAAATTAGCGCTGGTTTCGTAACTTCACAATACTAATCTCGATCGGTTTCAAGAGTAAGGGCTCGTAAGAGTTCCACAGCTGGAAACAGGTCTTTCCACATGGACAATAGCACGTGGGAATATTGGGCCATAACCCATCACGCTGGCCCAATGCGGGTTGGTGGGCTTTTACGACTGCCATCTTACGACAGCAACCGGTACCAACTGATTTACGTGCGCTCAGTAGCACGGAGGAGTTTGAAATGTTTATCTTCAGTTCGGGCACCCATCCAATGACCCGGCATTGCGAAAGTTGTTGAACTAATAAGATTGCTGCCGAACCGTTGCGCCATCGAGCTCCTAAAGTGCAGGTACCCGCCGGCCAGTAATCCGGGTATTGGCTAGCATCTAATCTAGCCGATGGCACACGTGCAGCCGTTTGCGCGCGGCTTATAACCTGGGGGGTTACTCTTGAACGCAAACTCAATCTCAATACAATTCCAATGCGATTAATATGTTTCGATATTGGGATAAGTAAAAATAATTCCGGAACGCCATGTCGATAATAATTTGTTCAATCAATTTCCACGCAATTTAATTCCAATGTGGCGCTATTGTCGCTTACAAAAGTGCCATTTGACATTTTTTATATTTGTGATTAGAAATTGATTAATGCAATTGTGTTTCAAGAGTAAGCCTACTCAGCAGTATAACCAGATCAGTAGTATTTACCCACCTGGCAGTATACCCACGCAGTATATAACCTAGCAGTACACCTAAAGGAGCGCTTACACGGGCAATTTTTTGATCAATTATTGCTTGGCAAGACGTATTGATCAATCTGGAGCAATGTGGAGAAATTTCAAAAAATTACGGCAAATCTTTTCGGCATTATTGCTTATAATTGCCCCATATATTTCAATTACACAATGTTGTCGACACGAATTGTTGAATATCCAGTGAGTCTGCAAATTTAAAGCAATTTTGTTTTGTGTCTCGCTTGCACTTATTGATTTTGCGGTTCGACTACGTCTCGTTTCCGCAGGGACAGCGAGCGGGCGGGCGGATGTGCAGCGGCGCCAGCGCGTACGTGTATGAAAGTTTTGCCTAAGTTTTTGGAGTTGATCCATATCGCTCAATATTGTTGTTGCAAAACATTTTGCCAAATTGATGTTTGTTGCTGTTTCTGTAAATTGCTCGATATTTTGTCACGTCACAATCGCCCAGTATTGCTCATAATTGATCAATTTTCATTGCCCGAGTAAGCGTACCCTTACTAATAGCAATATGTTATAAACCAAAGGCGCGCAGTGGCGCCCTGCTATGCGATTCTCTAAGCGACAGATAGACGCTGTGCGCATGGCTGTGATCTGCTGTCTCTTTCCAATTCTATGAATATGAAAGAGACAGAGTCAATTCGCAGCGTTGCGGCAGCCGCTGCTACCAAGGCTTTAACTTAGAGAATCGCACTGCGCCCAGTCTGTCGCGTGCAATCAAGCAGAACGGTCGTATGACGGTGCGCACAAGCTCGCACTCCCGTTTGATATAAATAGCCTTTTGATGTGTAATCCAGGTGGTGTTGGTGGTCTAAGCAGGGCCCCCTGGTCAGTTATTGTGTCGTGGTATCGTGTGCAAGTGTTTCCAAACGTGAAGAGCAACAGCTCGTGTTGTGACTTGGCGTGGTGCCGGTATAGGAGGAGCGCTGCTCCTTTCTGCTGCCCCGAGGCTGCTGATGGGACACTTGCAGTAAGTTCTAGATTTAAGATTAGGCTAAGCATACCTACTGCGCCATCCTAGACGCCGTGAATCGCGGACATCAGTACACCCTGGCGTGTTGACTGAGGTTAGGACTGCTTTCTGCCCTACATACGACCGGCTGCGTACTACACATAATACCTATAGTGCGTTTTATCAAATAGTTTCTATGCCGTCATGTTGGCATTCCTGTCTTTTCCTGTCAGTGTTGATGAGTGTTGCCAACTTAGTGGATTTTCCACTAAAACTGGTGGTTACGACCCCCCCCCCCCCCCTTGTAGTGGCGAAATATTGCTTTTAGTTAGTAGTGGATTTATAGAATTTCATTTTCAGTAGGCTGAATCACTCAACCACCGTGATGACAGGGAAAAAAATTAAATTATAGTATGTTCAAAATAGCTTGATAGTACTTGATACCTGTGACAGGTGTCATCAAAAACGACGATGTGACTTTGTAAAAGCGTATGAATTTATTTGACTACACTTAAATAATAATATTATTATAATCCTTTTACTTAACATACTGCAATTAACTTTTGTGATTATTTATTATACGTTAGATTAGGTTTTATTCCAATAAACTCACATAACGCACATTTATCACAATTTTTTAACATGACAATAAAAAAACGTGCCTCTTTACAAGGTCATTCCAATACAAAAAAATACTTGTGTTGGGATAGTAAATTAATTTAAGTTCAATTGATATTCAATAATTAATCGATTGACTTTAATTTTGTGTTTATATTTCTAGCTGTATTAGAAATAAAAAATATTAATTGATTTGTTAGTCTTTACTTTTTTTTTGAGTATAATGATGTATAATAGTATAACATTACTACATGATGCATGTGAACATGTTACCCCTGATGATTGGAAAAAAGTGGTTTATAAAATTAAAGAACTAATTTAAGGTGATTGGGAGCGTGAAGTAAAATTTGACAATTTTTGTGTTTAAGAATTAATAATTAATTTACAGAACTGTTCTAGTGACTCAAGTAATTTAGTTTGTGCACCAATACATTATTAAGAATTTGTTCATTATTAAAACATTTAAAATCTATTCACGTATTTTTATTTACATATTATATGTATTTCCAAAAATTGAGTGTTTTAAATAGCATCCAAAATGATAATTTGAAGCAAAAAACGATTAAAACAGATAATGATATTCAATCGATAACTTCAATTGTCATTTGATTCAATTACGTATATAATGTCTCAACCCTAGGCAGACTATTTGACACCTGTCACAGGTATCAAGCTATATTGAATAGACTCTAGTTATATTAGTATTAGTGTAAAATCTTCTAAGTTGGCAACACTGCAGGAACAAGACAGGAATACCAACATAACGGCATAGAAACTATTTGATAAAACGCACAATAGTGTAGTTACCCACCTGGCAGTAGTCCAGGTACTGTGAGGCATTAAACTGCGTCAATGCTTCTGTCAGTACGCGGTGTAGATGGCGGCAATAGACCCACCAGTAGTCTAGTTACACCTGGCAGCAGTCGTTGCTAATAGCAGCACCTACTCTAGTTACTGACCTGGCAATAGTCCGGGTATTGAGTGGCGTCTAATCTAGCCAATGCGTCGGGCGGCGCGCGGTGCAGATGGCGCACGCTAAGGCGGCGGCGCGCGGCGGCGCACACGGCGTCGGCGGCGCTCACGCCAGACCCCACCACCAGCACGGCGGGGGACGGGGACTCCGCTGGGGATAGAGGCAAAGCCAAACTCACTAAAACAAGTGTCACTGGGGACGGAGGCAAAGTCAAAGTCAGTAAAAGAAGTGTCACTGGGGACGGAGGCAAAGTCAAACTCACTAAAAGAAGTTTCACTGAGGACGGAGGCAAAGTCAATGTCACTAAACAAGTGTCACTGGGGACGGAGGCAAAGTCAAAGTCACTAAAACAAGTGTCACTGGGGACGGAGGCAAAGTCAAAGTCACTAAAAGAAGTGTCACTGGGGACGGATGCAAAGTCAAAGTCAGTAAAAGAAGTGTCACTGGGGACGGAGGCAAAGTCAAACTCACTAAAAGAAGTTTCACTGAGGACGGAGGCAAAGTCAATGTCACTAAACAAGTGTCACTGGGGACGGAGGCAAAGTCAAAGTCACTAAAACAAGTGTCACTGGGGACGGAGGCAAAGTCAAAGTCACTAAAAGAAGTGTCACTGGGGACGGATGCAAAGTCAAAGTCAGTAAAAGAAGTGGCACTGGGGACGGAGGCAAAGTCAAAGTCAGTAAAAGAAGTGTCACTGGGGACGGAGGCAAAATCAAAGTCAGTAAAAGAAGTGTCACTGGGGACGGAGGCAAAGTCAAACTCACTAAAAGAAGTTTCACTGAGGACGGAGGCAAAGTCAATGTCACTAAACAAGTGTCACTGGGGACGGAGGCAAAGTCAAAGTCACTAAAACAAGTGTCACTTGGGACGGAGGCAAAGTCAAAGTCACTAAAAGAAGTGTCACTGGGGACGGATGCAAAGTCAAAGTCAGTAAAAGAAGTGTCACTGGGGACGGAGGCAAAGTCAAAGTCAGTAAAAGTAGTGTAGTAATGTACTGTAGCGTAGCGGAGGAACGGAGGAGTGACACGACGAGAAGTTGGAAGATAATTAGAAGCACGACGACATCAGAAGTATATTATTTAGTGGTTAGTAATTTAATGGTAAGTTATCCTAAATATTAGTATATTATAAACGCAAAAGTTTGTAAGCATGGATAGATGTTTGTTACTCTTTCACGTAAAAACTACAGAATGGATTTGGATGAAATTCGGCATACAAGATAGTTTATAACCTGGATTAACACAGAGGATACTTTTTATCCCGATATTCCCATGGGAACGGCAACCACGCGGGTGAAACCGCGAGCGTTCGCCAGTTATAAAAGGTTTATAAAAGGTTACGCACTATGTTTGTAATTAGGTGTAGGTTTGGGCACTGAGCAAGTAATCACTACGATATAGGTTTGGATTATTATTATTATGTTTGGTTTGTGATATTAAAATAGTGGAAAAAGGCAAAGCGGGATGGGCAAAATGATTAAGTGACTACTTTACCCGTATTTACATTAGGCACCGCGATGAATAAGGACAGAGCTGGCAGTTCGCCGCTTATAATAAGTAATTTATGTTTTTGTATAATATGATTAGAATGTTTAATTACTTTTTTAGATGGTCAACAACTACAAAAAAAAAACTACGCAGGGGGAACTTTTGGTACATACATATATAGATAAAGTAAAAAAACATGTAGACTGAAATGATTGTTTCATTTGAAACTTTATTGGTTACTATTTAATTTTATCTTAAATTAGCGGCCCGCTCGCGACTTCGTCCGCGTGAACACCCTGTACCTCGTGACAGTCGATTCTTTAAATTCTTTTTTTTCTCTCCGTAAGAACCATCCTCGTACTTCAAGGAATATTATAAAAAAGAATTAGCGAAATCGGTTCAGCTGCTCTCGAGATTTGCGCTTAGCAACACATTCAGCGATTCATTTTTATATTATAGATTCATTTTTATATTAGATATTCTTATAAGTTATAATTTATTTTTGAGGTTTTTGTTTTTTAAAAATGAATTTATTGTAATATTTAGGCATGACCACTTTGCCCGTACCCCCATGGCCGCTTTAGGCGCCAACACGGGCAAAGCGGTTTTTTGCCTAGTTTTCGTAATTTAAAAATTAAAATAAATAAACTATTCAAGATTTTGCAAAATGTGCCTATACTTTATGAAACCTTATTAACCCTTTCTTTTGATATAAAAACGTTTTCAAAATCGATTTGATAGTGGCATTTTTAAAGTCAAGGTAGCCGCTTTGAGCTGACCTCAATAAACTCACTTTACTTATTTTACGCGGGCACCCTCAATATAGATGGCGGGTTAATCTGAAGTAACGATCAAAGCTGTAACCTTCGATGTATTAACACCCTGATAATTAAAAACCTACTTCGACATAAACAATAACAAAAAACCAATATTTTTGGATCCTGCTCACATCATAAAGTTATTTTGAAATAGCTTTGAATATTACGAACGTCATAAAAGGAAATAGTATCACATGAAATGACCAAACACTGTATGATTTTCAAGAGATACAAATGTTTCTTTTTTTTTTGATAATTTGTTTCTTGACCACGGATACTAGTCCTTCAGTAGAAATAATAGAGTTCATTTAAAGGTTTTATGATGATAATGAGTGATGAATGATATTACCCCCAAATCCCTCGAGTTCCAGTAAAGGTGTGGCTAGAAATGTTTAAATAGTTACCAGTTGGCAGCACCTCCAGCGCGCGCTCTATGGCGCCGAGCGCGTGCAGACACTTGGCTGCGAGTCGCGGCTCGAGCGTGTTGGGCCGGTCGCCGCCGCCGCACGCCAGCACCACGCGCCGGCACAGGAAGCGGAACGGCCGGCCTAAGCACATGTCGTACCTGTGGGGGGACAAACAATAGTTTTATTTATTGGATTAAACATATTACATCCTACTATCCTACTAATATTATAAACGCGAAAGTTTGTAAGTATGGATGGATGTTTGTTACTCTTTCACGTAAAAACTACTGAATGGATTTGGATGAAATTCGGCATACATATAGTTTATAACATGGATACTTTTTATCCGGATATTCCTACGGGAACGGGAACCACGCTATTAATATTACACCCTGAAGCCGCGTCCGCTGCGCCATGTTTTGGACAGAACATTGTTCACGAACATTTTTTGTTCAAAACATTTCCCGTCCGCTGCGACTTTAACAATGTTCAGTTCACTTAAACAAAGTTTTTTAACAAAACTTCACTTTAAAAAAAGTGAGCAGCGACGAGGAAGACGTGAACATTGTCTTGGCTGTGGTGGATTTAGTTCTCGAAAGAAGAAAAATAAATAAATTTCGTGTTGTTTATTTTATTTATTGATTTGAAGCTGCGTCTCAAATCACGGGTCTTTCACGTATCAACATTATTAATTCCAGTGTTGTCTCACTAATAAAATACTAACGCCTCTCATTCCATGGTCGTCGTAAAAGCAGACTAATGGAATAAAAACTGCTCTTACACCCAACAGCATAGAGCGGCGATGGGCTCACCACCTGTCACGCTGAGCACATGTGCAGGTATAATTTGATGTGCCGTGAATCATGTCAGTGACTGCTTCTGCGATCTTCATTGCCTATTGTCATGTCAAAAACTCGCTGCCCGCGAACATAAATCATCAGTGCACTAGGGCGGCGTGTCACTTATCGATACGTACATTTCATACCTTTTCATAGTATAAATATCGACACTACATTGGTGCATCACGACGTCTCCCATTAGGCCTCTTAAACGGTTTTTTGATACGTAGTAGTTAAATTTAATTAAAATTGTTTACGCTCACACCAAACTAGACCAAAATAAGTATCCTTTTGAAACTCGTTAATATGGTAAGATAACGGATAAATATACATAAAATTTGAAAAACACCCAGACCCGAATTCAATTTAGAAAAACAGTTTTTTACCTAAATTGTACCCCCGACCGGGAATTGAACCCGGGACCTCAGAGATGGTGCGACGCCAAACCCGGGCGTGCTAACCACTCGACCATGGAGGTCGTCATTAAATATAACCATTAGTTATTCCTATACTATTTTTAACTATGTAGTTATTTCACTTATTTCTATACTATTTTTAATTTTTTACTAGGTATATAGCGAAAAAATAATATGGGAATAACCAATGGTTATATTTAAACTACGGATCTAAAAACCGGCCCTAAGGGCGCGGGCAAGAGCTCCGCGTCCTGCGTCGCGGCGGCGGCGTGGGAGCGGCGCGTTTCAACTCCGGCGCCGCATCGGACGTGTTGCGCATGACGCATGACGCATGACGCAGAGCTCGTGCCGGCGGCCTAAGGGTGACAGCGAGAGACGTACGCGCTGTCCTATTCCCACATTTTATTGGGCTGCGGGCAGCGAGTGTTTTGACAGTACTCTGGTGGCACAGGTCTCTAAAGTCGTGGCCAGATCTTAGAATTGATCACTTCATAATGTGATCGACCGTTTCATGAAATGGAAAACTCTCGCTGCCCACGATAATGACGATCATGGTATGATCAGGCCAGATCTATGAATAATCAACGTTTAACGATATTCGAACACCTTAACGGCACGGCTATCTCATGATAAGGTCAAACTTTAGTGATCATTGTAAAATAGTTACATTATTCACCGTTGGAGGCGCTGATATCGCTTTATATTTGTGATGCATCATGGCGGCGGACAATTTTTTCTGATATTAAAGCTAATAATAAGCAAATTGAAGATAAAGGTGAAGTGAAATGGCGATATGACACAAAAATTCAGGAGCGGAGCACCAATGAAGAATGTTTCAAATTGTTTTTTTTTTCTTTTGAGATTTTCCGCTGTGTGCGTCTCAAAAATCACGTATGACAGAATTGGACCCCTTTAAAAGTCCTAATAAAAGTCAGCGGCAGTATATGTCAATCTTTTAAGGTTGGATCATTATAACCTTTTTTATGCTAACCAAATTTGTTCCTAAATAATTAAGGCTCGACCGAGACGGGTTTTTCGTTCTCAGCCGAGACCGAGACTAGACCAATCGTCAAAAAAATTCAATGCTTATAAGGAACTGTTTCAATAATCAAAGTTAAATAACATTCTATCGTAACACAAAAATAAAGTTTTCAGAATTTTCACCCTTTAAAGAGTGTCTGCCTCTCATTATATAACTGTAAGAGTTGTTTACTTGCTACGCTAGCACGCGGCGCTGATAAAACTTATTGCTACAGGCCTATGCACCTTACGAGAAGACGAAAATTAATACTTCACAATATAAGAGTTTCTTTGCAGTCTTTATAGCGCTATTTTAATCACAGAACATGAACTGTTTTCGTCATTGCTCATTGGCTCGTCTTCCAATTCTATGGAATCATGTGCTGCCCATGAGTTGGATTGCTCTGTTGCAACCATATTTGAAGAGTTATCTAATTTTCAGATAACTCCATTCCGTACAAAGTTACAGTCTCGGTCATGTCCGAGAAACTCGGCGTTATTTTAGCCGAGAACCGGGACTGATTTCTCGGTCAGATTCGTAGCCGCGAATGCCGAGACCGAGAACTCGGTGGAGCCTTAAAAATAATGCATTATATATAATAGCTAAATGTGGAAGGGCATAATTATCATCAAACGTCGCCGCTTAAACTTATGATCCGTTTAAGCTGGCCATTAAATGAAATGGTGGATCGCATCACGTATGTGTTAGCATAGCACTCACCCCGACACCGCGTAGGGCGCGGCGCGCGGGCAGCGGCGGGCGCACGGCGCGGCGGCCGGCGCGCGCATCACGCCGCCCACCACCGCGCCGCACACGAAGTAGCGCTAGGGACATCACAATAATCCCAATCAAAAATAGTTTACTATTTTACCAAAATATATATCGCACAAGTGATCGACTCCCTCTATTAAGTGCCTATTGCACCTGAACCAAAGGGAGTCGCTCTTCCTTAAAATACATTTTTAAGACGCTACGGAACGTAAGTACAATCAAAAGGACATCAGGCACATTTCACCCGAAAATGTATAAACTTATTTCTGTTATCTTTAAGCACTGTGTGTCATTATATACCTAAATCAGTGTCAACTTTATTTTAAAACTCCTTTATTTGGCTGAAATTAATTAATTAGAAAACAAAACTACGACTATGAAACGGTCATTTTGTGGCCGCCATCACTATTTTTTTGCGTAAGAACAAGGCGCATTACATCAGATGACATTGACATAAGTTGGCTGGATTGGATTTCTCGTTGAAATAGTTCTGAAGTTGGAGAAATCTAGTCTCTAGAAATCTCTCTTTTACATTTTTATTGTTAATATAGCATAGGCAAATACTTGAAAATGGGCACTTTTCGCTTTGATTTGAATGCCATGCCATTTTAGATCTATCAGCCAGCCTATCGGCTGTCAGTGTCACTGACATTGTCAATCACTGTCAACTGAAGCGTTTGGTTACAACCACATGATTAAATTAACAGAACAGAATTCCACACGCTCATTTGAATCGTGTTTGATATTAAAATTTAAGATCTTTGTGTACAACAAGAAAGCATAATAAATAATCTTAATTTGAATTGGTACGCCAACTTTCAGTAATTTTTTTCGAGAACACTATGTTCATTTAGCACATAACGAAACGTTTCGTTTGTGTTACAAGTGTTGTTATACTAGTGTCAGTGTTACTAAAGAAAAATATTTCAAACGTTAATATCTCTTCTAATAAAAATCTTTATTAAACTCTGAATAGTTTCCACGATCCACTATTTATATACCTACATTGTGGTACAAATTTTTTATTTTTTTTTATTGTGGCTCGCCATAGTGGCTTCACTCTGCCTGATGAAAAGCAGCCAGTGAAGCCCAAGAAGTGAAAGCGTTCGTCACAGCGCTACCACGCTATGCCGAACGCTCTCACTATGGCGGCCTGCATAAATGCTTTTTCACGCCCCGCTTAAATAACCCGGGAGAGAAAGAGGAAGGAAACACGTGTGCGGGAAGCGCATTCCACATACGGGCAGTTCGGCAAAAGAACGATTGTCCAAACTTTTTGGTACGTGTCTTGATGGTCAGCACGGTATGAGGGTGGCTTCTAAGACCTGCACGCGTCGATCTGGAAAGGAAAGGAGAGGGAGGGATGAGGTCAAAGAGCTCCTCAGAGCATTCACCGTGGTAAAGGCGGTAAAAAGCACTAAGGGAAGCAATGTCCCTACGTAGCTGTAACGGCTCCAGACTGGTCGTAACGTCATCGTTACCGATAATACGGACAGCACGTCTTTGCAACCTGTCAAGAGCTTCGAGCAAGTACTTGGCGGATCCGTCCCAAAGATGAGAGCAATACTCCACGCGGGAGCGCACCTGAGTCTTATACAAAAGACAACGTTGCTCCGGCGTGAAGAACCGCTTCACCTTGTTCAGGATTCCGAGTTTACGTGAGGCTGTGGTTATAATGCTCTCAATATAGCTCTTCGGGTTGAGGTCCCTGTGTATGTCCATACCTAAGAGACTGAGACCAGTCTGGATGGGTAATAGGTTGCTCTGGAAGGAGGGTTGGGGGAGAAATGCGGACTTTTTAGCCGTGACAGCGCAGACCTGTGTTTTTTTGGCATTGAACTGGACCAGGTTATCAGAGCCATATTTATAAATGCGGTCTAACTCCTCGTCCAGCTCAATGACAATCTTCCGTCTCGACTGCACTACATCGGCCTGCTTTGCCGCAGGGTGACCCAAATAACGCCGATGTACTGTACTGTCGTCTGCATAGCAATGAATGTTACCCAAGGATAACATATCATTGATATGCAGAAGGAACAGCGTGGGCGATATTATAGAACCCTGCGGCACTCCGGCGTTCACCTGCAGAGACTGTGAGGCACTGCTTTCGCAGAGTACGCGAATGCTGCGCTCATGCAGGAACCCGGCGACCCAATCGCATAGGCGAGGTGGCAAGCCGTATGACGAAAGCTTGGAGAGAAGCGAACGATGCCAAACTCGATCGAAAGCCTTGGAGATGTCCAGGCTAACAGCCAGTGCTTCTCCATGCTTATCCATTGCTTCACCCCACAGGTGTGTTATGAACGCCAGGAGATCACCTGTTGATCGTTTCGGTCTGAACCCGTATTGTCGATCATGAATCAGGGAGTGATCTTCTAGGTAGCGAATGAGTTGTCTATTTATGATTCGCTCAAAAACCTTGCAAAGGACAGAGGTGACAGCAATAGGTCGATAGTTGGCTGGGTCAGACCTATTACCTTTTTTGGGGACCGGCTGGACGTTCGCCTTTCTCCAAGCCTCCGGCACAATTCTAGTAGAGTACGAGAGGTGGTATAGGCGTGTCAGTACTGGAGAAAACTCGGGAGCACATTTTTTAAGGACGACTGCCGGTCAGGACAAATCGAAATGCATTTATACATATATATATATTATACATTTTTGGGTCTATTGTCAAAGGAATTTGCCTGATGTCCTTTGTGTATGTGTGTGTTAGTGTGGGTGTGTGTTTTTATGTGTGAGTGTGTGTCAGGTGGAAATTTTTCATAAAGTTACTATACCGCTAGGTATAGTAACTTTATGAAATTTTTAGAAGTTTTTCAGTTTCATCATACACCAAAGACTTTAGCCATCCATGATGTTAACTTTAGTCTGATTTCACGAAAGGTAGATATTTAAGCTCTTGTTAAATATATTATATAAATATGAAGAAATATAATCATATTAACACTGGGCAAACTGAGAGTGTACGTTTAGTGGCAGCCACTCTATCCCCTCTTCGCCTTTTATGATTTGAGATATTATACTCCAAGGTCTTGTGTTTTTTTTTTAAACAGTGTGTAGGATATAGAGCTTCCTAACTGATAACAAGTCAGTTATAGAATATTATGTGTTAGTTGGGAATTGACGCTTTTTGAAAAACATTAGCTTAATAAAAGCTCTTTGCGCTCTTTCAGCTTGTAGAAGGTGAGTTTTTAAGGCACCCCCCCATATTGTAATGCAGTATGTTGTCAATGATTTTTCAAGCGCGTCGTAGATTCGATTAAGCAGTTTCTTGCAGGCAACGTGTCTAAGAGTTTTTAAGATCCACATAAGCTTTCTCAGTCTGCAAGAAACCAATTCCACATGTGATTCCCATGACAATCTTTGATCCAACATAATGCCTAGGTATTTGGTAAAATCAACCTTCTATATAGATGGGCAAGTACATCACATCTATATATTATATACCTGTCGCAGCATCACTACTCCCTCTATAGGCTGTAGTATTACTCTTCCAACTTATCACGCCGCTATCTATTGAGCTATGTCAGATTTAATTAAACGGAAACGGCAAGTGTCTAATAGACACTTGGGTAAGGGCTGCGTTCCGTCGCTTCACTCGAGTGCACTCGAGCGCACTCCGGCGCGCACTCTAACCGTTCCGTGGCTTGGTGAAATTTTACTCGTAGTTTCATCCGTTTTGAGGCTCAGAGCGCAGCAACCAAACAACCATCAAATCGGATGGTTATTTTTCACTCTGTCAGCTATTCGACGTTTATATCATTGTTAAAAATTGTCAAACTTTGCAATTTAAGTCAAAACGTCTCGAAAAAGTCCGCCTGTTGTTTCTTATTGTTTTAATTTAATTTTTTAATAATTTTGTTAAATATGGTATAAAAGTGGAAAAAATGGAGACAGAATAAGAAAATTTTATCACGTTTTGGACAGGAATAAAAACAGGTTATAAAAACAACTCGATCGTTCCGTGGCTCGTTTGCAACTCGAACGGGTTAAACTTTAACCAAACAACTACACCCAAAACCTCGGAACGCACTCAAGGTCGATACAGCAGCGATGACGTTGACAGTTGTCGCTGGCTGACAAGTGACAGTGACTAATGAGTGGGGGTTGTCAATTCGAGATGATATTAGGTGCGACGGGGAAGACCTCAGAATTAAAACTAATCAGCCCCAATAGCATCCTGTGTGCGTTGGCGACCGGTGGGAATCCCCTCTCCTACAGTACTGGGTGTCACTTCATGTGAAAAAATAGTGTCGACCATCATTTGAAGAGTCCACGATCATAAAATGCAGGTTGATATTATTTATACTAAATCAGTATAAATAATATCAACCTGTATACGAGAATCCACTGATTCTGACAGGCGAGTCACAAAATCAGTCAAGTTGAGTGCTGAAGAAGCCATGCTGAGTGTCAGTAAGAGCTTGACTTACATGTCGTAAAACAAACGGGTGCAGTAGAAAAGACTCGAATAGTTTTGACAGGGTTGCAAGAATTGAAACCTGTCGATAGCATATTTCCCTTTTTGTACAGAACAGTTTGCTGTTTTCAGAATTACCTTATTCTACATCAATATAATAACTTTCATTGCACACAAGAAATATTAGAGACAGAGTACAAAACGAGCGGCCTTATTGCTAACAAATTAATCTCTTCCAGGCAACCTTAGGTGTTAAAATATAATAGAAATCAACAAGAACAATCAAATCAAATCAAATCAAAGTATTTTATTTCGTAGGTAAATTATTTACACTTGAAATATGTCAATTTTTAAAGCTACAGCTCGTTCGTAAGGCCGATTTCCCCGGATCAATATAAAATCAATATAGAATCACTCACAGTGAGATTGTTGGCGTGCACGTATCGCCGGCAGTATCTAGCTACACTGGTAGCGGGCAGCCGTCCGGCGCCGGCGGTGGCGTGCGGCGGCAGCGCTAGCCAAGCGCCCGGCGATAGCGTGCGCACGCTGGAGGGGAACGTGTGCCACGCGCCGCCGGGGGGGCCGCGGCCCAGGACTATGTGGTCTATCTAAGGGGGGTATGGACAGGTTATAGATAAGTCTACCTACATAAAACTAAAGAACAGCCTGTATGCACTGTCCCAAAGTCAAAGTATTTATTCAATGTAAACCTTTACAGGCACTCATTGACGTCAATACGAATAAAAAATATAAAAAAGTTAACTGAATTGTAGTTAAAACTTAAAAACTAATCTAACGAGCTATAGTCAGTGCCAGACAACCGCGCATCGCTACCCCCAGTACCACTGCACGCCGAAATAGAATCGCGTCGAACCGAAATATAAGCCGTGGCGATAGAATTCTGTGTAAACACTTTTAATCAATCAAAATATCTTTTTTTAATAAACATAAGTATAAAAAACGTCAAATATTAATACATTAATTTGTGTGTTTAAAGTTGTTTCATTTTTCGTCTTGGTACAATAGACACAGAATAACTAATAGACAGAAGGTTCACCCTCTAACGACTTTCACGCGAAATTCAAACTTGTCGTGTGATCCGAGTGTTCATATTCCATTAGGCAACGCTGACTCGATATCGATTCGACGAGCAGGGAAGAGGCCTCCATCATTCAAATTAAGTCATCGCCGCTCTATGCTGTTGGATGAATGTGCAGTCTTTAGTCCGTTAGTCTCCTTTTAAGCCACTCAAAGGAACAACTGGACAAAGGCCTGCACCATTGAAATCAAGTCTTTACTTCGTATTGGCCCTATTGGCTAAATCATCACGTTTGCCTTCATCATTCAACATTTCATAGGTTGAACCTGACAAAAATCTGAATTGACTACCTGTTTAGTTGCGGCAGTAGGACAATATTTTGTTGTGAGTGTGAATAAATTATTTAAAGCCGTTATACTATACTGTTATTGTGTTCATTGTCGCGTGTGTGTTGCAATAGTAATAAACTAGTTTTATTTCTATCAATCGAGGCGTGAAGAGGCACGTTGTTTGCGTGAGGGTGCTTGATGCTACGTCTCTTACGCTGTACCAGTTGTCCTCGCGCCTGGATTTCATTTCCACTTAACATTGGGTAGAGTGGGGTCAATTGCCGGGCTTAATATAAAAAGGTGCTGTGCTGCTAGTGGCTCTTTAATAGAATAACCGATCTATCTCTTCCATTGCATACATATATAAGGTGACTGCAAGAAACTGCAAAAAAACTTCAAAGGCTGGTCAGGACAAGTGTTTTAAACATGATAAAAATGACAAAAAAGATTGCAGACTAACGTAGGTACTTATGGCCCAGCTAACGCGGACGGGTCAACAGACGGATGGGTAATCGTCATTTAATAGTTAATTCTTTCATTTTATTTTTCTTATGTTATTGCTTTAAAATAAATTAGATACTCAAAGACTATCAAATTAAAATTCATAAAATTAATATTTAATAAAATATAAAAAAGCACGATTTTTTTTTGTCATTTTTATCATGTGTAAAAAAAACACTTGACCAGACCAGCCTTTGAAGTTTCTTGCGGGTTCTAGCAGTCGCCTTATACATAAATGTAATCACGACTACTATCCCCGAAGTCGGAGACTAGGCAATGAGGACCGCAAAAGCAGTCCTCTGCCATAGTCCACGCCACACCAAATAGCCACTGCATATGTGCTCAGCGTGACAGGTGGTGAACCCATCGCCACTCTATGCTGTTGTGAAGTCTATTGTGCTCCTCCCTTGGGTGTCGTAAAAGGCGACTGACGGACTGCACATACTTCCAACAGCATAGAGCGGCTATGGGCTCACCACCTGTCACGCTGAGCACATGTACAGTTACCATTTGATGAAACGTGGACTGTGGCATTGGACTGCTTTCGCGGCCCTCATTGCCTAGTCTCTTGACTAATCCTTCGAGGATAATAGTCGTGAATATATAAGGTGACTGCTAGAAACCGCAAGTAACTTCAAGGGCTGGGTCAGGTCAAGTATTTAAACATGACAAAAATTACAAAAAAGAAATTCATGTTTTTTTTTCTTTTTTAATTAAATAATTCATTTTGTGAATTACAATTGGATAGTCTTCGGGTATCTAATTTATTTTAAATCAATAACATAAGAAAAATAAAGTAAAAAAATAAAATTAACGATTATTCACAACGCGAGGGCAACGGCACGTCAACGTAGGTACTTATCGCCCAGCTGACGCGGAAAAAACACGAATTCCTTTTTTGTCATTTTTGTCATGTTTAAAACAATTGACCTGACCAGCCCTTGAAGTTTCTTGCGGTTTCTAGCAATCACCTTATATGTATGCATGCCTACCTGTTTGTCTGCGTCATACTTCCACTCGATCAAGGAGTCGGTTGTGATGCCCATATCGGCACACGGACGCAGCAAATTGTCCATCTGAAAGGAGAGGAAAAGCATCATTAACAATACGTCATCTCAGAGAGTTTTGTGATTACTTGGTTCCTGGGAGATTTTCGCAATATTGGTGCAAGCAAGCAACATTTGAGCTCTGTTGCAGCTTTAGGGCAAATTTTTCAATCTCCAGATAAAACTGATTCTGTATAAATAAACACTACCTACTTAAAATCATATCAATAAGCATTTTTGTCACTGACTGATCTCATTACAATAAACGTTTTTTGGGATTCGTTTATGAGTGGTATTCGTCCGGAATAAAAATTAAAAACGATGACCAACAAATACTACTGGTATTAGTTTTTGGTATTAGAAAGGAATAGATCATCCATCTGATAAAGTATGACGCGTTCAAATTAAAATGTCCCTTTTCAAAAAAGAAAAGCCTTGATTTAACAACATATTTTAAAATGGTTGTGTTATATACTATAACAAACGAATAACTTTTATTTAACAATTGAAAAATCGGCCCATAAAAGAATACTACAAAAACATGTCTTCCCTTGAGTCTCGTAAAAGGCGACTAACGGACTAAAGATTACACATTCATCCAACAGCATAAAGCAGCGATGAGCTCACCACCTATCACGCTGAACACATGTGCTGTTCCTATTTAGTGAACGTGGCCTATGGCAGAGGACTGCTTTTGCGGTCCTCATTACGTAGTCTCAAACACGCCTTTGGGGATAATTTCCCGGAGAGGTAGACATAGACAGGAACCACACCAATAAAAACATTAACTAATTCAACCTTGCCATAAATTGTCCAGACCAATATACAATTTGGTGAACACAGCTTAAATGCAAGGCAAAAAAGGCAAAGGCAAAAAGTGGCGCACTTTTTTGTCTGTCCGTCCAGCCAGCAATACAACGAACCCATAATACCAGTTTGCGAAGGTCACACGTGACAAACGATAAAACAACTAGCTAAGTTATAGGCACCGCGTAACAATGGGCCCGAGTTTGGTGGCTTTGTTTGTAAAAACCGTACGAGCAACATAGACGTGCTAAAATTGCATCAACTAAAGTAAAGTTGCAAGTGCATTTACTTGCATCTTTTAACCGCCTCTGTGGTCTAGTGGCTAAGCCACCGGTTTTAGTCCCTGAGGTCCCGGGTTCGATTCCCAGCGGGGGGTACATCTTTGTGTGCTCGGTTTGGTTGGTGGTAGGGCTGTTAAGTTCGCCTGGCTAGCTACCACCATCTTATCTAAGTCTGTCGCCATAACAACGATGTTTATAGCATTGTTGTGTTCCGACAGTTTGAGATAAGATAGCCAGTTCCTCAGTGGTTGAGGATTCCGGGTGAAGCGCGCTTCCACCTTCGGCCTTATCGTCACTTACCATCAGGCGAGATGAAAACTGCCGTACTCAGATACCTCAATTAAGTTTAAATGACAATTAAATGTCTTTCCTTCTCTATTTAGCACTATACATAAGAAAGTGACAGCAAGAGACTTAATTGTTATTAAAACTTAATTGACGCCTCTGAGCACGGCAGTAAAGTATAATAATATATAGTAAGTAGTTATAACAATTAACAAAAATATTTTTAGTTAATAATTTTAATTTAAGTAGTTTTTATTGTAATAATTCTCACTTAGGACTACGCTATAAATAATTTTTATTAATTTAAAAAAGTAACGATGTATGCCGAAACACTTCCGGGCTGTTTGGAACTAATCTCGAAATACCCATTACTTAATACGACCTAAGATCTAAAAGACCTTTTCTCTTATGGAATGAAACCCGAATGGACTTACTGCCAAAAAGAGCGGTTCTCAATATATACTATTGTCAATAAGACTCAATTTCAAATGAACCGAGTCTCATTGAAACTTATTCTCAAAACGTCTCATTCTCAAAATACACTAAATTCTAGTATCAAAGTACCTATCCGATTATCATAAAAACTGATTCTCAAAACGTCCTAGTCAAAACACACTAAATTCCGTCATTTATTATACTCTCTTTAGAGATAAAGATAAATAAAGGTTATGTTTTAGTAGCAATAAAAAAACTGGCTAAAAATGTTGATACTCTGCCATTTTATACAAACTACTTATGTAAATAAATTATTCTTATTCTTCCTCAACTACTATTTTCACAGGTTTTAGTGGAAACTTAAAAACAGTGATTAACTCTAAGCAAACTTCTCGCTGCGTTTCTGCCTATTTGCATCGCTGCGAGATCATTATGATTTTATTTCTTTATATTTGATCTTTTTAACAATAGTGTTAATTAAAGTTTCAATGTGTGCATGGTTTTAGTGCAAACAAATAATGTAAGTATTGCATTGTTAACATATATGTGCTTATCGTAGTAAATAATGGCTGGTAATGGCATGCATCTGTTCCATAGATACATATTATACTTACTTACCTACTTTGCGTATTCATAAATAAGTATTATAGCACTAAGCGACTATGCGTTTTGCCATCCACGTTAGTCTGCACGTGATTAGCCTGTAGCCTCAATACTGATATAATAACTAATTTTATTGTACGTAGACATACCGGATAGACAAATGATTGTTTGTCATCAGTGCGGTGATTACAAACAGACATCAAATCAAACTGTATTTGCATACACAGTGTAAATGCACCAGCGCTGAAGCACCGCGAAACAAAATTCTGGCTTTGCTGGTAGCTCATTAAGGCTGGGATTCCCGAAATTCCGAAAATAGGGTATTTTAAATTATGGATTACTCGCAAATCACAAGTAAGTACCTACTCAAAATTTGGAAAAAATATATGATATTCCACAGTCTTTTATCTTATCATTGCGGCCATTAAATACTCAGTTAGCGATACTTTACTGCATCAAATAAAATTTCAAAGTTCCGTCTAATCGTAATTCTAATATCGTAATACTTGCATTATATAATTGGTTTTAGTTAATGAAAAATATATGAAAATAATTGTCTTTGAATAGGTGAGGCATTCCGGCCGTTATAAGTTAAGAAATTTAAAAAGGATTCTAGATTTTCAAAATTACCTACCTTTTAGCTAAGTTGACGGTCGCGAATCGCGATGTGCAATCAATCAGTCCCCTACTAGTTTCTGCGCTCGGGAATCCTAGCTACGTCGAAGTGGCATACAAAACTCTCATACAAATCACAGAAAAACGACGTTTCGTAGTCCCTTGTTTCCTTCTTCAGAACTGGACCAATTTTTATTACTTTTTCAGCATCGGTTATAGAAAGAGATTTTCTATGTCGGTATGTTTCATTTTTTTTTAAACCAGCCACTTAATGTTTCTAAAGACGCCTTAAAACGGACTGATTTCGCTAAATTTTGAAAGCTTCTGGTTATTAAATAAATGACTTAATGCAAAAAAATCAAACATACAGTCATAGAAAATCTCTTTCTTTATAACCGATGTAATAAAAATTGGTCCAGTTCTGAAGGAAGAAACCGGGGACTACGAAACATTGTTTTTCTGTGTTTTGTATGAGAATTTTGCATGCCACGTCGACATAGTGTTTCCTCTTAATAGAATACTACATTAATAGAATAGGTAATACGTTCTAATGGCCTATTATGAGTTAAGTTATAGTTAGGCTAAAGGTGGTTCGCGTGACGACCAATAAATACATACATATAATCACGACTACTTATTATCCCCGAAGGGTTAGTCAGAGACTAGGCAATGAGGACTGCAAAAGCAGTCTACTGCATAAAAAAATGGCAATAAATGATTTATGATTTAGTCCACTTTTCACCAAAGAGCGACTGCACATGTGCTCAGCATGACAGGTGGTGAGCCCATCGTCGCTCTATGCTGGTGGATGTATGTGCAGTCTTTAGTCCGTTAGTCGTCTTTTACGACACCCAAGGGAAGAGAAGGGGGTGGTAGTATTTTTTCACAGCTACGCGACATTGTTAGACGACCAATAACTTTGACATAATTCCTTTATGAATGACTGACAAAATTTCTGTATCATCTAATATCAAATTTCCGAACGAGCGTAGCAACAATCAAATAATATATTTTGATAAATTTTAATTTTAAATTATTCGTTATCTTCCGTGCAAGGTCAATAATGCCATAAATGTTTCAATCGGCAGTGGTCTGTGGTTGCTAAGTTTTTAATAATGTAACAACAACTCATTGTCTTTGATAAAAAAAAAGTTATCTGCTTTGTGTAAAAGGCAATTAGAGGTTATATTAAAGGATTTGCAAAGTCAGACTATTTTCAAACGTGGCCGGCTTTGTGACTTAATAAAATCGAAACATTATAGGAAGAGTATACAGTGGCACTGTATCTCAATCAGTACGGGAACCGTATGTTTTGCGGTATAATAGCACAGATTAAAGAAGAATTAACAGATACTTCCCTCAGTAGAAAATTACCAATACTTACTGCTTTATTAACCTATGATAATAGTGACACCGCCTAATCTGGGGGGTTACTCTCGAACGCAAACTCAATCTTAATACAATTCCAATGCGATTAATATGTAACGATATTGGGATAAGTAAAGATAATTCCGGAACGCCATCTCGGTAATAATTTGTTCAATCAATTTCCACGCAATTTAATTCCAATGTGGCGTTATTATCGCTTACAAAAGCGCCATTTGACATTTTTTAGATTTGTGATTGGAAATTGATTAATGCAATTCTGTTTCAAGAGTAGCCTACCTGCTGTAAAGGTCACGCGTAGCGATTGTCTTGAAATTCTAGGTTATTTTTTTATTATATCTTTTGAATATTATGGCTTCTGAACATTATGGCAAATAAAAAATATGTTAAGGTTCCCAAACCGATTGAGATACAATGCAGCTTGTGGCACTCTACACTTTGTACTAGGATGCCGTAATATTACGGCATCGTAACCTATCGTACTATGTTGCCGCTTGTGGCACTCTATACACTGCCTACACTTTGTACTACGATGCCGTAATTACGGCATCGTAACCGATCGTACTAGAATGCTGCTTGTGGCACTCTATCCACAGCCAACATCATATATTCTACACACACACTGCACATACATCCAACAGCACATGTGCAGTTATCATTTTGTGAAAAGTGGACTATGGCAGTGGACTGCTTCTGCGCTCCCCATTGCCTAGTCTCTGACTAACCCTTCGGGGATAATAGTCTTGGATTATATTCTTTGTAGTTGGTACTCACCAGCAGCGGTATGGGGTTCTGGCCGCGGCCCTCCAGGCCCTCAGCCAGCGCCAACAGGTCTGTCTCGTATAAACTCTGGCCTTTTGGTAAATTGGATAACCTGCAGACATTTATAGGACAAAACTGTAACTAACAATATAGTACTTACTTACAAAGTTGTTTTAAGAATTTTATGAACAAAAATAATAATTCTTTATTTCATGGTAAAAATGCAGAGGCCCATATCATAATCAAGGCAGGTCTTGTCTTATCTTATCTTATCTCAGTGGGGCCTGCAAAGGCCTCCCTCTCGCAAGCAGCACGTCGACCTATTGGGATGTTTTGTGCAACCCCGTCTTATCACTCTGCCTCGTCAGTGAAAATTACTGCCATAAGCTTGGCAATGTCTTTGGGGGCGAAGAGCCTAAGGTCTTATCACTCTGCCTCGTCAGTGAAAATTACTGCCAGCTTGGCAATGTCTTTGGGGGCGAAGAGCCTAAGGTCTCCTGGTTTCGGGTAGGTCGATCCCAGGAGATTCATTATTTTCTTAGAAATAAAGTCACAGTTACAAAATAGGTGTTGCATGGACTCCGTTTTCTCTTCACATGCCCTGCACACTGTTGTATGGTTCTTTGACTCTTTTTTAAACGATATCTGAAACTTCAGTTCTTATGCCTCTATACCTACCATGCAATTTCACTGCATCTAGTGCACTTCAAACATGCTGCTTAGCGGCAGAAATGTGGCAGTCTTTGATCATAAAAACTATACAATCTGATAGTGGTGGTACTTCTAACCTGTTAAATCTAAGTATTACATCTATATTTATCGACAAAAAAAATTATTAACTTAAAAAAAAGTAATTTTAAATCACAAAATAATTAAGTAATGATTTTTTTTCTCACCAAAATAATCTCAAATATACAAAACAAAGTAATTTATTAGTTAGCCAGTGTCATTAGCTACCGTTTGCCATTTTTTTCATGTTTCTCCGACGTACGAAACCTTGGATATCGCATAAAGTAAAAATGGTCATAAATTATAGGGGGAGGGGGTTGGACTCCCCCATATTTTTTTTTGTGGATGTGTTTAGATGTAGTACTTAGCGGGTTAGAAGTACCACCCCTATCACATTGTAGATACAATTGCTGCTTAAAAAACGGCATCACGACACAGGCATAATTAAATCAGAAATTTGCCTTGTATTGCTCTTAAAATTTGGAATTTCGAACTTTGTTCCGATTTGTTTGAATCTAGCGAGCCTGTTTCCAAAGTGTCTTGTGTTCCAACTCCAATAATATTTTTAAGAATTTGTACTGTAGTGTCTAAAGTTTAAGGTTTACTTTACAGTAAATGTTTATCTATTTATCTCGTTTATTTTTTTTTATAAAAGAAGGATGCAAACGAGCAGGCGGGTCACCTGATGGAGAGTAATCACCGCCGCCCATGGACACCCGCAAAACCAGAGGAATCGCAGACGCGTTGCCGGCCTTTAAGGAAGGAATAGGAATTGTGAGTAGAAGGGAGGGGGGGAGGTTTCATTTCTGATGCTGATCTGTGGTAACGTATGTAATTATTTGAGTTTGATTTTGTATGAGACCGTGCCTCTATTGTTTAAATGATCGAAGGAGGCAATGCTCTGCTTCTGCGGTCCTCATTGCCTAGTCTCTGCCTAACCCTTGGGGGATAAGAATCGTGGATATATATAGGGTCTAACAATATCAATAAGCGAACGTTTAAGGGCAGCATCTATACATCACACTAAGTATGCTCACCAAATTTGATCCAAAACTACAGGCTCGTTACCGAGATAATCAACAAAACATTGTCATAATTCACCATTTCCAAACCCGTACAGCTGTACTACACGCACACAAAGATAGCCGAACATGCACACTAAACTCGGAGCACACTGAGCTATCTGTTTATTGACGCTTGCGTGCGTGTTAGTAAAGATACAGCATGTTTCATGATGTGCATTATTTTAATTGATTTAGTTTGTTAGAAAACATAACTTTGATAAATTACTATAATGCCTGCCTTCCACTAAGAGCGGAGCGGGCTCCGTACGGACTCCGTTCAACTCACAACGGCAATCTTCATAGAAATTTCCCAGTTCCCAGACGAAGCACTTCTATGAAGATTGCCGTTGCGAGTTAAACGGAGTCCGTACAGCAGTGCGAGCACGGATCTTTTATCGACCGATAAAGTGACATTAAACGTAGGCAAATTGACATCGGCAGTACTTGGACTGTCAAATTTTATCGTCTAATGTCACTTTATCGGTCGATAAAAGATCCGTGCTCAGGGGGCAGAGCCCGCTCCGCTCTTAGTGGAAGGTGGGCATAAAACTGGAGCCCATTTTTTGTCACTGTATTTTTTTTTATTTATTATTCAGAATGATGTATAGATACCACCCTTAAACGTTTGCTTACTGATTTTGTTAGACCCTGTACACGTCTGCAATGACGTACCTCGCTCTGAGCATGTCGTCCAGCGGCAGGTCCGCCGGCACCTCCTTGAGGTACGGCACGTTGCCTGCCAGCATGAATGACGTCACCATACCGCTAGGGCCGTTGCCTGAAACAAACATTTCAATAATTATTTATTTATTATTTATAACAGTGTCGCGTAACGGCGACAGAATACTACCTTAACTATTCTTTTTTTTTTTATCTACATTTGACTTTTAACTAAGTCCTAAGTTTGTCACTATAACAACAATGTAAATAGCGTTGTTGTGTTTAAATTAACAGTGTGTTTCGAATATTTAGCGTTCACTAGTGTTATAATCAAACATAAAAAGCCGTGTGCAAAAGTGCTAGTGAAAGCAAACAGCCCCCCCCCCCCCCCGCGTGGTTTGCGGCAGGGGGGTAAGTGGGGGGTACTCCTCTCCCCTCCCCTTACCTTCACCACCCCACCCCAAATCCGATTCAGGCGACTCGATTCAAAAGTTTTACCTGTTTTAGTTCTACTTCTGTTTAGTCTAAGTCATGCAGAAAGTAATAAAGCATTTTGTCACTTAAATACATACCTACTTATTTTAAATAGAAAACACCCAGACCCGAGACAATTTAGAAAAACAAAAGTTTCTAAATTGACCCGACCGGAGATCGAACCCGAGACCTCAGAGATGGCGACACCATGAAAACCGGTGTACAAACCACTCGACCAAGGAGGTCGTCAAAGTAAGGTAAAAAGTGGACTATGGCAGAGGACTGCTTTTGCTGTCCTCTTTGCCTAGTCTCCGACTAACCCTCCGGGGATAATAGTCGTGATTGTATGATCACAATTATATATACCTACTTACATATGTATATAAGAGGAATATTATGTATGTATTTATTATTTAAAGATATTGAAACAATGAAAGAAAACGACTACCTAAAATGAGAATCAACTTAAGATGAAAAATCAAATGACGACCTCCGTGGTCGAGCTATCTCTGAGGTCCCGGGCTCCATTCCCGGTCGGGTCAATTAAGAAAAAGCTGTTTTTCGAAATTGATTTCGTGTCTGGGTGTCTATACGACCAGATAAATAAAGAATACAGACGAGCCAGACAAAATAGACAACAATTAAACCTATTTTTAACTGTAGACTACACTCTAGCAGATCCATAGCACTCGAGACTGATTAAGGATTCGCCCAGGGTTGCCACCTGTACTTTAAATTTTCGAAAAAAAACGCTATGTATTTTAATTTTTTTACTAACCGTGTGACGTAGCGGTAAAAGAATACTACCGCCCCCTATCTTCCTTTGGGTGACGTAAAAGACGACTAACAGACTAAAGACTGCACATACATCCAACGGCATAGAGCGGCGATGGGCTCACAACCTGTCACGCTGAGCACATGTGCAGTCGGTATTTGGTTAAAAGTGGACTATGGCAGAGGACTGCTTTTGCGGTCTTATTGCCTAGTCTTCTGATTATTCTTTGTATGTTGTGTTCCGACAGTTTAGAGATAAGATAGCCAGTTCCTCACTGGTTAGGGATTCTGGGTTCGTGCGCTTCCACCTTCGGCCTTATCGTCACTTACCATCAGGTGAGATGAAGGCCAAGCGCTCACTCATAGTGGACCAACCCTACGTCCGCCATTGCCGCCACGAGTCGACATTACAGCTGTTGATTCATGCGATTGCACAAGTTAATTGCTCCAATTAGCCGGTCGGGAACCATTCGCACCATCGCAATGGGATGCTCAGACACGTGTTGTAATGAACGTGACACCGCTACTCTATTGCACAGTAGAGGGATTCTGTTAAGAGGGTTTGCGCATTTCGGATTCCCACACAAATGTCAAAGTTGAAATTTTTTAAAACCAGCCAGCCTACTTTGATGAAACTCGGCATGCTGAAGTAAAATATAAAGATCTAAATAGTATGTTGAAAACCTTTTTAAAAGACGTTTATTGAACTAAGTTATTTCGATTTTAAACATTCTATAGTGGACTTTAAATCGCAATAACTCAGTTAAATAAATGTTTTCAAGAAACTATTTAGATTCCTGTATTTAACTCTAGAATGCAAAATTTCACTAAATTAGGCTAATTGGTTTTTAAAAATTTCGTTTTGGAAGTTTGTATGGGAAACCGAAATGCGTAAATCCTCTTAACTCATGTCGAAACCTCGAAAACTGAATTTAAAAAAAACCGTGTCGAAGCGTTGAAAGAATACTACCACCCACTCTCTTCCTTTAGGTGTCGTAAAAGGCGACTAACGTACCTAAAGACTGCACATACTTCCAACAGCATAGAGCGGCGATGTGCTCACTACTGTCACGTTGAGCACATCTGCAGCCGCTATTTGGTGAAAAGTTGACTATGGCAGAGGACTGCTTTGCTGTCCTCATTGCCTAGTCTCTGACTAACCCTTAGGGGATATAGTATAATAGTCGTGATTATATATAATTATTATATGTATGAAAAGCTGAATCCCAAAAGATCAGTAGAAGACTATAACGCCGCGTGCGCTTCACCGATTTCCGTCAACGGTGAAACTAATTCAGTCAAGTGAGATTTCGATATTACATGTAGCAGTGACGAAGGTTCCATACAACTCGATTCCCACCGGCTTCCCTTCAGAAGTTTAGAACACAACCACTCTCTACTTGTATTGAGAAATGGCACAATCAGTAATTAAAAAAGTAAATATATAAAAGAAACATTACAAATTGCCTACACTATGGACATTAAATCAACAAAATTTGCTTTTTAACAACATATTGCTTTAAAATAAGCCGCAGGCGCGATCGGCTTTTAGGCAGTTAAACTTCCATACAAAATAAACGTCATGACGTCACATAAAGGTCAATAAACCCACCCGCGTATTAACAGCCGGTAAGCCGTCTTTATCCGAGTTACTTGATAGAGACAGTTATACAATTTGCGTACGCGTGAGCGGGACGGAGGAATATCGCTTTCGGTTTGTGTTCTGTTGACAGATAATTTGACGTAATTGCAATTCATCATTGAATGCATGACTGTGTTTTATTAGTATTTGAATTTATTAGTTAGTTTCACCTATTATAATGATTAGTATTGTAGTTGGACTTTGTTTATTTGTGTTGTGTGTAGAAAGTAGTTACGAAGACGTACGTTGTAATTAGGTATTTGCGGTAAGTAGATATTGTAATAAGTTGAAATTACGTATTTAGAGTAAGTAGATTTGCAAAGTAATCGGTAGAATTGTAAGATGTCGGCATTAATAGCTTTAGATTCTTCCCGGCTTTTATGATAATGTCTTAGCGCACTTTGTTAGAAAGAATAGACGAATGGATTTAGAGTATAAGTAGTATTATTAGTACTTAGTCGATTAAGTTTTGTTTAATTTACATCATATCATCATTTCACCACAAACGGCTTTTATCAAAGCCACTTCTATTATGCTTGCAAGACACTGTTTCAATATCTCAGTGCTTACACGTATAGTAAAAGTGGACTGAAGATACATCTGCCTATACAAGACTGAAGCCAGGATGCCAATCACAGATTTTCGGTAAGGACTCAAGACTGCGTGCCCGCGCTTGGAGTAGGTAAGCATTTTTTTTTGCTCCGGCTTACCTCTCTCAATATTTCACGCTTCGCCACATGTAGTATCTTTATTATTGAAATTTTGCATTCACAATGCTATATAAATATAGGATAAAATGTTTACTAGAAAAAAAATCAACCAGTCTCAGGAAGCTCGAATGGGATTCGAACCCACGACCTTTGTATTGCCGGTCCACTGCTCAGAGCAGAGCTGGTTGATTTTTTTCTAGTAAACATTTTATCTTACATGTAGTAGTAAGTAAGTGACATAGAATAAACTAAGACAAGTAAGATATTGACATTACATGTGTGTTTTAGGGTGGATTCGACCAAACTGGAATAAGACTTGCTACGAGATTAGTTCATACAAATTCGTCGTTTAATCTAGGTATAAGACCTTATTCCAGTTTTGTCGAATCCATTCTTAGAGTGACATGGGAGTATGGGGCTGCCAGGCTTTTTAAACTCTACTTGACGAAACAACACATATAGGTTGGTACGTTTCGATAGGTTCGATCGTTTGTTGTCTATCTCTTTTGTAATTAGTTGTGTTTTTTTTATTGATTGTCTTCTTCTGTGACAAAAGTGTGGGATTTTTACAAAATATTGACTATTTATTGACGCTGCTGTAAAAGACAACGAGAAAAGAAAAATGTCACTTAATTACCGCTTTTGTTATGAAACTGCTTATTCACTTTGATTATTCAGCATGTCAACGAGTCTAGTTTTTATAAAGTTTACGTTTAATTAATTATTTTTAAGAGAACTCGGGTTAGGTATCATCGCGTATGACTGTATGACCCCAACCAGTGTCACGTTCAGTGCTGATCAATGAGGCGGGTCAGTGCCAATCAGCGGCTGTCACACAGTTTATAATGGAAAGTTCCGACACGAGACATCAATTTATATGCGCTGCGCAAACGTAGACACAATTTGGGTCCCTACCGACTGTCACCTCTTAGAGCAATATAACTCTAATCTTATTTTTGGGGGTTCAAGTTACTCGCGTCCGTAGGCTTACCCTTGAGACCCTACACGTGACCCCTGGGTGGTGCTAAATGAGTGACTGAGTGGTAGAGCCACGCTGCGTTGCAGCACGCATTGGACCGGCTCGCCCGGCGTAATATCACCCTGTCACGAATATCCGGCGTGAAATAATGGAACTTGGTGCTGTTTCGTCCGGCCGGTGAGGGTTCCGGAGGCCCCCTCCCCCTCACAATTTCTATTCCTTCCTTAAGAGCGATATTACACCTCGACTGTGATTTTTGCTAAAAATGGCCAATTTTGGCGTTCTCGATCACGAGTTTTGACTTATTGAATACTTAAGTGTAGAATAGCTATTGGCGAAGTGCGTAGCGGCCTCGCTTTTTGTAAATTTTGCTTAACTTTTTAAAATTTTAATTAAACCCAAAATTGCAGAGAGAATGAAATCATAAAATGCGCGAAGGCGCTTTTTTGCGCTCCTAGATTGAACTACTGTTCTAAACAAATGAAATAAAAAAATAGAATGTTATGTTTTATATAGTCGTATAGTGCGTAGCTGCCTCGGAATTTTTAGATACCTATCATTGATTTTATTTAGAAAAAAATCTTATTCTAAACCAAAAAACTTCTAAAATCGCTAACTATGATAATATTATTAAGCAAAATTTATACCAGAATAATTTTTACTTCAAGAGGAATAAAGATTTTATAATGTACCTATTTATTATCCTATTTCTATAAAAACGATAATTATACAATTGCAAAATGCAAAAATGGCCATTTTACGCAATCAGATTAATTGAGATGTAATAGGCCCCCTTCCAACGCGTCTGCGATTCCTCTGGTTTTGCGGGTGTCCATGGGCGGCGGTGATTACTCTCCATCAGGTGAACCGCATGCTCTTTTGCCTTCTTCTTTAAAAAAAATAAATTGTCTAACTTCAAAATAACATAATATTCAGTGTTAGTCAGAGACCAGGCAATGAGGACCGCAAGAGCAGTCCTCTGCCATAGTCCACTTTTCACCAAATAGCGACTGGATATGCGCTCAGTGGCACAGAATAAATAATAGTACTACGTATCAGTGGGTCGTCTCTCGTCCGCGACATATCCCGTGCTGCGCACCCGCAAAACCAGAGGAATCGCAGACGCGTTGCCGGCCAGTCTATAGTCCGTCAGTCTACCTTTACGACCCAAGGAAAGAGAGGGGGTGGTAGTATTCCTATAATGTGCCGCTACGCTACACGGTTAGTAGATAAATAAATAAATAATAAATAAATAAACTTTCCTACACTCACACCAATTATCTAGCCCAGGAGAAGCTTCGTTATGAAACTCGTTAAATGGTTACTACACAACGGATAAACATATTTAAAATACTTAAATACATACTAATTATACATAGAAAACACCCAGATTCGAGACAATTTAGAAAAACAATAGCTTCTAAATTGACCCGACCGGGGATCGAACCCGGGACCTCAGAGATGGCGACACCATGAAAACCGGTGTACAAACCACTCGACCAAGGAGGTCGTCAAATAAACAAATCTGTTGAACTGATGACTTACCTATTACAACTACTTCTTTGTACACCATGTCGTCGGACAGCGAATGTTGGCAACTCATCGTGTCTTTCATTGTATATTCTATTCTTCTGACACCTTCCAACTGCGGTACACTGGTTTCTTTTCCCTTCTCTTTTCTTCTAAACTCCTCAACCTGTCTTTGCTATCAGCTTTCTTATTTGTCTGTATCTAATTGACTGAGTATTGTCAGATTCTAAATGCGTCTTAAAACTATCAAATAAATATATATTAAATAATATCACAAGCAGTTTTGAGTCGTACGGACTTTTTATGTCTTTCTCTAAATGTTTGTGTCCTGAGCTGTCCCTCTTGGCTTATGGCCGGCCTATATGGCTTGGCTTATATCTGAAACAAAGAAAAATATACATTATTACTTGGATTAATACAGTTTGGGTCTGAAATGCTTCTTTGTGACGATTCGAAAGTTAATTTAATTCAAAAGATTTGTCAATTTTCTTATATGCTTAGAAGGCAAGTTAAAGCAACACAAAACCTCATGGTTTTCAGTTATAAGAAAATAAAGAAGCAGATAACAAGGAATCGCGTAATGCGTAAACGCTAATACCACGCTAATACAATCTTCTAATCTAAGTATTCGATAACATGGTTAGGATTATTAGGTAATTATGTCTAATAACAACATTATAAGATACGATCGTCGCTCATCTGCTGCAGACCTATCAAAAGACTAAACATCACGAGTTGAGTTAATGAGCTTTAATATTGATAAAACCAACAGCCCCCTTACTCTTGAAACCGATCGCTATTGGATCGGATTAGTATTGTGAATTTTCGTACTCCTAAGTTACGACACCAGAGCTAATATGGATTCATAATACGTGGATATTGAGTGAAAAAAAATACAAAACTCAATGCCATTTAGTTCACCCAATATGAATCTAAATTAGCGCTGGTGTCGTAACTTAAAAATACGAAAATTCACAATTCCAATCCGATCCAATAGCGATCGGTTTCGAGAGTAAGGGGGCTGTTCATATTTATCCCATAGTAGTAACAGAGCTGTTGCCCGCAACTCCGTCCGTATTATGAACACCCCGGACCTCGTTATGAATTTTTCGTACGTCGTAAAAATTTCTTTCGTACTAAGCATGTCCTGACAGTTCATCATCATCATCATCAATGACGACCCCCGTGGTCCAGTGGTTAGCACGCCGTGTCTGGCGTCGCGCCATCTCTGAGATCCCGGGTTCAATTTTATTCCCGGTCGGGTCAATTTAGAGAAAAACTGGTTTTCTAAATTGATTTCGGGTCTGTGTGTTTTTTATATGTTTATGTGTATTTATCCGTTATCTTACCATATTAACGAGTTCAAAAGAATACTCATCTTGGTCTAGATTGGTGTGAGCGTAAACAAATTAATTTGATTTTTTTTTACATTTTTAATCAGCCTATAACACAAAAAAGCGCCAACGCCGAGTAGTTTGGGGTACAGTGTAGACACAGACCAGTGGGTTGGGTCAGTTATGTGCTGGCAAGGACTATATTTGTAGGTAAGCACACGTTGGCATAGGCAGGGCACAGCGGAAAGTTCCGGACACACCCTGACGGATCATTCCACTTAACCAAGAGATTAAAAAAGGAACAACTCCCAAGTAGTGCCAAGCTACCGTTAAAGTTACAAATTCTTAAGGTACAAAATGTGTCTCAAATTAATAATAGCAGGTACTTATATAGGTATAATAATTATTTATTATTTTCTTAGTTTTGCATTTAATTGTGTAACCATGTTTTGAATGTTTGCACCTCCGAACATAGAGTGTATAAGTTCTCTCCATCCGACTGGTTGTCTGGCAGAAATCGATTTTAAGCGATAATACCGGCACATTGTAACTTTGTGTTTTTGCTCTTTTATGTCTAATGTAAATGTTTGTGTTATGTTACAATAAAAGTATTGTCTATCTATCTATCTATCTAATAACTACTAGCTACTATAAAATACTAGCGGCCCGCCCGCGCCTTCGCTTCGTCTACGCTAACTTAGAAAAACTGTCATACTTTAGCCATTTAAAAAAATATATCTACAAAATATAAACACAAACCATCCTCAGATGACGCTCTATCTTTTAGTGAAAACCGCATAAAAATCCATTGCGTGGTTTAGGAGAATAGTGCGGTGCCACAGACAGAGGAAAACGGCGACTTTACTTTATAATATGTAATGATGATGCAATATACTTACAATACAACAAAAAAACAACATATTTTCCTTTTAAAATAAAAAATGTCTGACTTCCAGTGCAAAATGTACGGCTAATTGTGAATCGGTGACCGGATTTTCCATTTTTGCATGGCAACCCTATACGAGGCGCTCCAAAATGAATGTTTTAATATCTTTAATATAAAAATATAAATCAATTGCCGAAATGTTTGTACGCACATCACTTCAGAACGGCTCAACCGATTTGGCTGATTCTTTTTTTGTGTTCATAAAAATAACATAAAAATATTGTTGTGTTGTGTTCATATTCATAAAAACTCATAATCTTAAAACTAAAGTAGCATATATTCCATTCGGTCATCCATCCGTGTACCGGCCACTGTGGGCATTGCTTATTCGCGGTCGTTAACTTGCCCATATCTTTATGTAAGTACACATAAAAGAAGTGCCTCCTCCCATCCGCATAGTAACCACAGTAATATAATATTACCGTGTAGTAACCGAGCATACAATATGGCGGTTCTTTATAATACTTAGCAGCTTTTGCCCGAATATGAGATAGAGCTGCTGAATACTAAGGGCGCTAAGGAATCTCCGCTCCACAAGATTTCGAGCATCGTGATTGGTCGATTCAGCTCCGCTCCGCTCAGCTCCGAGTCAGTGGAAACCCGGCCTATAAATCATCTCTTCTCTTGGGTGTCGTAAAAAGCAATAACAAACTGAAGACAGCTGACATCCAACACCAAGAAGCGGCGATGAGCTCACCACCTATCACGCTGAACACATGTGCAGTTGTAATTTGGTGAAACTTGGACTATGGTGGAGTGCACTGCTTCTGCAGTCCTCATTGCCCAGTCTCTGACTAACCCTTTTGGGGATAATGATCGCAAGGGCAAGTATATAGAAGTAACTTACCCACCACCCGCCTCACAAGGTCGCCGATGGGCGGACGAGCGTATAAAGGACCAGTTCAACCTTGAAGATGCGTGGAGATCAGAGTGAAGTATGTTCGACGGCATTAACTCGGAGCTAACACAAGACCCCAAGAAGGTTCCTGGTTTTGACGCCGTGAGAAAGATTTGGACCCGACTGAACCCGTGTAGGACCAACCACGGCAAATCCAACCATCACCTACATAAATGCGGCTTGAAAGAGACGCCACACTGTGAATGTGGTCATTTGAACCAAACTCTATCACACATAATCAATGACTGCCCCCTTCATCGTTTCCCAAGTGGTATAACCGAGCTCCACACTATGACGGATGCGGCAGAAACTTGGCTGAGGATGCCCGCCTTCAACTAAGAGCGGAGCGGGCTCCGTACGGACTTTTAACTCGCAACGGCAATCCTCATAGAAGTGTTTCCACTGTAAATGAGCGGACGGAGCGGATCAAAAGAGTAGAAAGAGTTACAAAAGTGGTCAGAGATTTCAGCAGATTTCTAACGGACTCCGTAATGACTCAACTCAACTCGCAACGCAAAATTTCATAGATGCTTCCACCGCGACCGAGTAAGTAGAGCGGGTTGAGCGAGTTAAAATGGGTCCGCTGCAACTCCGCGAAGCCCGCTGGCAGTGGAAGGCAAATTCTAAAACTCTTTCTTAGTTGGAGTGCACAACTATCTTTACTCCGGCCCGCTCAGATCATTAGCTCAGTTTCCGCTCATTACCTTTTTTTAGTGGAAGGCGGGCATAAAGTAGACATATGATCCACGCAGGATCAATTTTGCCATACGCAATAATAATAATAATAATCAGAAGAAGGTGGAATCAGAGGTGCCGTACTATAAGTACGCACCTGCGCCAGTTCTCGAAAATGGTCATGCAACGCTCTACTGGGATCGCTCTATCATCACGGACAGGACTATTGTCGCCAATAAGCCTGATATCGTGGTGGTCGACCGATCTCAGCGCCGGGCAATATTGGTTGATATCACCGTACCTCATGATGAGAACCTCGTGAAAGCCGAGAAGGACAAGCTCAGTAAGTACCTTGACTTGGCTCACGAGGTTACCGCCATGTGGGATGTGGATTCAACCATTATTGTACCGATAGTCGTTTCGGCAAACGGTCTTTTAGCTAAGAGCCTCGATCAACACCTAGAGAGGCTCTCGCTAAAAGGTTGGGTCAAGGGTCAGATACAGAAGGCAGTACTCCTTGACACGGCACGTATTGTCAGGAGGTTCCTCAATCTGCAGCCCTAACCACCGGTAACTTGGGTCTATCCCCGCTGCCGGTGGCAACCTAGGTTAAGTTTTTTATAATATTTTATATTGTAAATATATTTTTTTATATAAAATATTGTAAAAAAATTTACTTAAGATTATATTTAAATAAAGAGCATAATAATAATAATATAGAAAATGTCGGTTAAGTAATATGTCAACGGCCCGAGCACCTGATATCTCGATTCCCGGGAGCGGGTCAATCGATAAACGGTGCCGCAGACAAATTAGGCAACACGATAAGGGGGGACTAATTAGCTAAGTAATGACGTCGCGTTACTCACAAACAATAGATGGAAATCGGGAAAGGCCTCCGCCTAAAATGGAAAATGATGGAGGAGACTTTCAGCCGAAAAGGGATTCAAATTTCAATACCTACGTTTAGTGATACTTATTGTAACCACCCCTCTTCCCTTGCGTGTCGTAAAAGGCGACTAACGGACTAAAAACTGCACATACATTCAACAGCATAGAGCGGCGATGGGCTCACCACCTGTCACGCTGAGCACACGTGCAGTCGCTAAATGGTAAAAATTGGACTATGGCAGAGGACTGCTTTTACGGTCCTCATTACCTAGTCTCAGACTAACCCTTCGTGGATAATAGTCGTGATTTATATGTACGTATTATATTGAGAGAAAATCACCATCGTCAGTGTTTTCTCGTGAATCTTACTCAAGAAAAAGTATAAAAATCCGTGTGACCATAGCTATAATTGTACAAAGAATTGTGTATACAAACATTATCTATCGAATATGGTGGTAGGTAGTATCCGCACAGTATACACACAGGATGTTAGTATATCTAACTACTCTAAGTAAATACATAGGTACATTATGCAGCACACAGCTATTTATTATGATAATGTGTACGTCCCTAACCTACCATTGAGGAAAATTTCCATAGGATTGATACATGAACCAGTGGATGGGAATGCCCGATGATGTCATCATAACATGACAGGATAAAAACGGATAAGCAACATTACATGAGAGGTATAATCCTAATAAATTAAATGAGAGGTAAAATTAACCGTTTCGCTTAGCGGAGTAAGAATACTACCACCCCCTCTCTTCCCTTGGGTGTCGTAAAAGGGGGTACTAAGCCGAAAGGAGGTTAAAGTATACATGATAATAAATATCTTTTGTCTAAGAACTTTTCCTAAAAAATGGATAATTTTAGATTAACAGCTGTTTTAAGATTTCTTAGGAACGACGCTGTGGTAGCCCAGGCGGTCAGCTGTTGTGAAAGAGAGACAGAGTTTGAGTTCATTGAGTTCATTGCCGGGGTTAACAAGTGACGTTAGCCCCGCCCCTATTCAGGGTTGTACATTTTTTAAATATGAATATGCATAAAATATGAATGTTTTATCTCGAAGTGGATGAACTGCGTAATGAATGACGATTCATGAATGGACGAATCAAATTATGACGAATTGAGTAGTAGGCGAAAGGCCAAATGCGAAATGGACCTACGTCTAACAAATCGTTTATATTTGCAATATAACAGTTGATAGTAGCACTTTCAGTTGTCCACGGCTTAGTACCCCCTTTCCGACTAACGTTGTAGACTGCACGTACATCCAACACCATAGAGCGGCGATGGGCTCACCACCTGTCACGCTGAGCACATGTGCACTCGCTATTTGGAACGTGGTCTATGGCAGAGAAATGCTTATGCGGTCCCCATTGCCGATAGTCATGTATATGCCTATGGTGATCATAATATGTATGATGTATATAAGGCGACTGCTAGAAACCGCAAGAAACATCAAGGGCTGGTCAGGTCAAGTGTTTTAAACAGGACAAAAATGACAAAAAAGAAATTCGTGCTTTATTAATTTTTAATGAAATAATAATTAATTTTGTGAATTTTAATTGGATAGTCCTTGAGTTGAGTAAGTATCTAATTTATTTTGAAGCAATAACATAAGAAAAATAAAATGAAAAGCAATTAAAAATAACGATTATTTACAACGCGCGGGCAGCGGCCGGCCATTGACACATCAGCCTCTGTTGACCCGTCCGCGTCAGCTGGGCGATAAGTACCTACGTTAGTCTGCAATGATTCTTGTCATTTTTGTCATGTTTAAAACACTTGACCTGACCAGCACTTGGAGAATCTTGCGGTTTCTAGCAGTCGCTTTATATTAGATCGTGGTGGATCACCATGGTTGTGCATGTGCTGTTGATGTGGTAAGGCTGTGCAGCAGGGGGACGTTTATGCTAATGATAATTGATGGAAGTTAGACTACTGTATTGATTAATAAGACGCATACCAAACACAAGCGCATTAGATAATTTGGAGGGGTCAATGACTTGTATGTATGTTAAAGTTAATATGATGCTAGCTCGGTTAATGCTGTGAAAAAATTGAAAGTGAATGTCAAGTTTAGTGGGACACTTTGACTCTTATTCCATTGTGTTAAGAGTTACAATTGTTTACATATTTTTGCTCGTGACTGTACATCGGGTGCCCTTCGGTTCGCCTAAAATTGTTTGTCCTAATATGGTTTGGCCAAACCGTTTTAGCCTAAACTTAAAACGTACAATTATTGTTTCGCCTAAAAATTGTTTTGCCACCATTATAGTTTGGCCTAAGAATTGAAAGGCCTAATTTTAGAATGTCTAATGTAAAATAGCCTAAACTATATTGGCATAACTTTATTTTGGCATAACGATTATTTCGCAAAATTTATAAAAGCTCTAATTTTAGCATATCTAAAATTAAATGTGCCAATAATGTATTGGAATAAAAGCATAGAATTTTATTGAGAAAATAAATTGACAGAAGCGAATCGCTGCAAACCCGACTCCACGTAGTCTTGTCTGCTCTACCCTAGAGTGCAATATAAACCCGCGTAGGCGCGGAGGGGCGAGGCGGCTCGCGAGCTAAGGAGCAGGTGGGTTGTGCTCGCCGCCGGGGAAGAGGCAGGCCGGCGAAGCCGGCCAGCAAGCCGAAGCCTCGGTGGTGAGCGAAAACCATCTGCGACGAAAAGCTCACGTGGGACCGCCGGAGCCCCGCAGCGCCGAAGCCGTGACGGAAACTATGCATGCTGCATGCCTACATGCATGCTGCATGCCTGCATGCATGTTGCATGCCTGCTTGCATGCTGCATGCCTGCTTGCACGCTTACATGCTGCATGCCTGCACGCATGCTGCATGCGTGCTTGCATGCTGCATGCCTGCACGCATGCTGCATATCTGCATGCATGCTGCACGCATGCTGTGTTTCTGCTTGCATGCTGCATGTCTGCATGCATGCTGCATGTTTGCTTGCTATGTTAAGATTAATAAATATTAATACATAAATGAAAAAAACACAAGTTTCTTTTGCCAAGTTATTTTGCCTTATAAAAATGAGTAGGCGTTTTGTACTTTATGATTTTTAATTTTGTGCGAATTAATATTTAGGAATTGTAAACTTTAGGGATTACGAATTGTTCTGCCAAATGATGTATTTGGTAAATGACAGTGTGGCGATAAAAAGTTAGGCGAAGTGAAATTAGGGCAAACACGATTCTGAAGAGTAAAATTAGGCGAAAAAATTTTAGGCTTTTCGTTTGGGTGCCATTGCAAATTAGGCGTACAAAGAATTAGGCGATCCGATAGAGACCCCTGTACATCAGCAAATGACAAATATTTACTTTTTATGTTTATTTAACTTATAGGTGGCCAAATTCAAATGATCGTGCTTCAGAAGTAACGTGCATTATTACCGTAACATTAATATTTATTTCCATAAAATAACAAAAAAATAAAGACAATAAGTCCCGCAAAACGGTTTTGTTTATCTATATCTCTTTAAATTTATTGTACTACTACTTTTTTAATTTAAGAACTTAATAATATACATATAGCACTGAGAATGTAAAAAAAAATTGGTAATTTAAAAGTAATAAATGATGCTTAAAGATAATAGGATTCGCAAAAAGTTTTAATAACATTAATTTTCTGATAATCTAATCTATAATACTTACATGTTACAAACTATGTTACAATACATGTTGAAACAATTTAAATGTAACATTATCAGAATATTACCTTTAGACAAAAATGTTATTCTTCTGGTAATCTAATAAATTATATTCTCTACAGCAAAATTATAATTATTACATCTCGACTGTGTTTTTTGCGTAAAATGGCCAATTTTGGCGTTATGGATCTCAGTCAGAAACAAAAATACGTTAACAATTTTAACTTATTGAATAGTGTAGAATAGCAATTGGAATAGTGAGTAGCGGCCTTGCTTTTTGAAAATTTTGCTTAACTTTTTAATTAAACCCAAAATTGCAGAGAAATATATTCATAAAATGCGCGAAGGCGCTTTTTTGAGCTCCTAGATTGAACTACTGTTCTGAACAAATTAAATAAAAAAAAATTGAATATTATCTCTTATATAGTCGTATAGTGCGTAGCGGCCTCGGAAATTTCTTATTTTTTACCGCAAAAGCAGTCCTCTGCCATAGTCCACTTTTCACCAAATAGCGACTGCACATGAGCTCAACGTGACAGGTGGTGGACACTGGACCCATCGCTGCTCTATGCTGTTGGATGTATGTGTGCAGTCTTTAGTCCGTTAGTCGCCTTTTACGACATCCAAGGTGATTTATATTAAGGCTGGGATTCCAGAAATTCCCGAAAATAGGGTATTTTAAATTATGGATTACTAGCAAATCACAAGTACTTACTCAAAATTTGGAAAAATATATGTTATTCCACAGTCTTTTATCTAGTCATTGCGGCCATTAAATACTCTGTTAGAGATACTTTACTCCATCATATAAAATTTCAAACATCAATCTAATTGTATTCAAACATTGTATTACTTGCATTATACTTGATTTTAGTTAGTGAAAAATATACGAAAATAATTGTCTTTGAATAGGTGAGGCATTCCGGCCGTTATAAGTTAAAAAATTTAAAAAGAATTCTTGATTTTCAAAATGACCTACCTATTTTGCTAAGTTGACGGTCGCGAATCGCGATGTGCAATCAGTCCCCTACTAGTTTCTGCGCTCGGGAATCCTAGCCTTAAGTATGTTTTAAATATAACATCTTTATCCCTAGATAGTTTCTACTGTAGTGGTGACTGGTGAACCTATCGCGGTGTTTTTAACAAGGTTATTTATTTCAGTTTGTTTGTCCGCATCTCATCAATCAAAGGCGACCTACATACTTGAGGGGCGCTCTATTTTTAGTTATTAGACAAAGTTACAATTGAAAAATAAACACAGTGTTTCGTTTCAACATCATTTGTATGACGACCTCCTTGGTCGAGTGGTTTGTACACCGGTTTTCATGGTGTCGCCATCTCTGAGGTCCCGGGTTCGATCCCCGGTCGGGTCAATTTAAAAATTATTGTTTTTCTAAATTGTCTCGGGTCAAGGTGTTTTCTATGTATAATAAGTATGTTTATCCGTTGTCTACTAACCATGTAACGAGTTTCATAGCGAAGCTTCTCTTGGGCTAGATAATTGGTGTGAGTGTAGGAAAGTTTATTTTATTTATTTATCATTGCAATATGAGGCAGGAATCAGCTTTCGACTTGGCCAAGGCCTTCGACACGGTGTCTATTCCAATTCATTTACAGAAACTTAACTGTTTGGGTATCAGAGGATTAGCTAATGACTGGCTAAGGAGTTACCTTTCTGAGCGGAGACAATGTGTTCGAATTGGTCTGGATATAAGTACCCATTTACCGTTAGAGTTTGGTGTACCACAATTACTATACCACTATTTCTTGTCTATATGAGCGATATAGTACAACTACCGTTAGAGAATGCGAAAATAATATGTTATGCTGATGATACGGTCATACTTTTTCAAGGATCGTCCTGGAAGGCTGCTGAAAATGGCATGCGGTCTATTTCTAAGTGGATGTACAACAACCTGCTTATAACAACAAATATAAAAAAGACTAAGGATATTGCCTTTCATAAAACTCTGTCTTTCAAACCGCCCGAACTCCAGGCTCTAAAGTTCACAGATGTGTTCCACCCCTACACTGTATACCAGCTGACTGCAACTGTTGCTCGATTGATCGTACTAAACATCTTAAATACCTTGGCGTCATAGTGGATGAGAATCTATCTCACAAATACCAGATCAATAGTCTATCAGCTCGTACACGTAAAACAGTTTTTATACTGAAACGCTTAAGTCGATCAGCCACCAAGGATACTCTCATTTTAGTGTACAAAGCCCTCTGTGAATCAATTTTAACGTACTGTATCAAAGTCTGGGGAGGAGCAGCTAAATCAACTTTTATTGAACTCGAAAAAGCCCAACGCAGTGTTTTAAAGGTGATGCTGCGCAGACCCTTTAAATTCCCACTGACCTGCTCTACCAATAGACCAATGTGCTACGCGTGAGACAGTTATACTTGTTAAAAGCTGCGGTGTCTATTCACCACTCTGCTTTGATCTCCCCTGACCGGGAACGTCTGATTAGTCAGCGTATATTTAAATTCCCAACCCCCACGATACACACAACTTTCGCTCAACGTCAGCCATTGTTTCTCTTGCCTCGTGTCTATTATGTTGTATGCCGAAAAGTTAATATCAAGGAGCTTACCGTCGCCGAAGCAAAGCGAGCAATTGAGTCTTGGTTGAAGCGCCTAGATTATCAGAAGGCAGAAAACCTATTTAATTAACAGCCTCCTTTCACTCACCCACACTCAACACATCCCCTCACACACATACTCTATTCATACACAGTCACACTTACACACACAGATACACACATCCATCACACTATTTTTTTCCTTTTTATAGTAATAACGTTTTACATTATTGAAGTTTTTAGATATTTTATTTAAGCTTACTTTTATTTTTCAAAATTTTTATAGTTTAGCTATTACAACAATGTTTGAACTGTGTGTCCACCAAAAAAGTGGTTTTGTAAATTTTGTCTGGCTGCTGCGTATCAAGCTTGTCTTAGTGCAGAGGCCGCTAGAATTAAGGACCATTTGTAATACTTGCAACAAATAAATATATTATTATTATTAAATTATTATGGTGAAAAGTGGACTATGGCAGAGGACTGCTTTTGCGGTCTTCACTACTTAGTCTCTGACTAACCTCGTACAAAGGTATATAACACGAGTCGGAAGCAGGTCGTCCCACTCGCAACTCGTCCCATTCGCAGCTTGTCCCATTCTCAGCTCGTCCCGTTCACAACTCGTCCTATACGGATACCCGTTTCGTGAGGCAGGAAGCAGCTTTCTATTTGCTTCATACACAGGTAAAAAGGATTTCTTTGAATAAGACAAAGCACTTTCTAAGAATATTTCGTAATTTCGATAAAATATTTTCTAGGACCAAAAATATTTTGTTGTTATGAAAAAACTGCTTAACTCTTTCAACAATTTTGCTCTCAAAGTTTTTGTTTTATTAAGAGAAATATTTTTGTTTCAAGATTCATGTATATTTTGATTGATATACTAAACTTTACTTGAATGAAGAACTTTAAATGCACTTGAATCAATAAATAACATCTTTGGTTAAGATGTAAGTATTCTCAATTAATGATTCAAGTATTTTATCTTGAAATAAGAATTGTGTAGTACAGTAAGAAGAAAAAATATTTTCTGTCTACGAAAATATGGCTTTCTGAAATGTAAAAATGTTTCATTCAGTTCCAGAATATTTAAATTATTGTTTATTAAATATTTCCTTAGTCAAAATATTTATTATTATATTAATGTTTAGAAATATTTTACGTTGGTCCAAAATAACATTTTATTTATGTTTGTGTCATAAATTTCTAGTTTTTAAAGACGTACAACATTACTATGAAATATTTTTTTCTCATTTTGTTTTTGGTTTTGTTGGATTTAGAGAATTTAATTTAAACAAGAATATCGTAGTCTTATATCATCACGAATTAACTTTGTTTTAACCAAAATACTTTGTTTTGAGATTTAAGATTTTTTTCGCAATCTGTTTATTTTCTTTCACTTTTGTTCGAGGTGCGCCGTTCGAATTGTTCTGTACTTACAAGTAGTCAAATTGATCACAGAGCTTTGTTGAACATAATGTGTTATTGGAGTTAAAGTATAATCTTTCAAAAGGCAACGTGGATTCTGTTGTTGTTATGCTTACTTTGTGGGGAGGGAATACGTGAATATGTAATTAATTTTATTTTGGGTAAGTATGCGCTCATCTATCTAGTGCCCCGGTACGCCGCACCGGCGCCGAGGATTAATTATTGTATTTTATTTATTAATTTACTGTACACAGTATTGGCAGTAAATTATATTCTATTTTATTCTAATCGATTTTATTAATTTAGGTTAATACTGGCTGAATAACAAAACATTTGTTTTCCTTTCAGTCGAATAATTTATGAAGAATACAATGTGATTGCAGTAAAAATAATAACATTGTTCCCAAAGGAGACTACAGGCAAATACTTTTCAAAGTCAATAAGAAAAAATCATTTTGTAAATGGACGATGCACAAGGAAAATTAGAAGAGACAATGCGACTGTGAAAATGAGTCACCAGCAATTAGATGAAAAACAACTCAGGAGTTGCAAAGTAATTTAGAATGTTTTTATTTTTTTATATTTTAATACTATGGTCTATTTAACCATCCTTCAGGAGTTGCAAAGTAATTTAGAATGTTTTTATTTTTTTATATTTTAATACTATGGTCTATTTAACCATCCTATGGCCTATGTCCAGTACAGTACTATCTTAGGGTTGTTGATGAAGTCTATGTTGCACTAAAAGTTAACAAAGTTATTTTTTTAAGATATTATATAATTTCGAGACAAACTGTGGCTAAACTCCAATTCGGAACCTTCGGACCATGTGCAACACAAATGAAAGACCGCATTTAGCCTCAGAAGGGAAGGGGAACGTAAAGTCTTCATGAGTTTCTACATAATGTCGAAGACAGGATTGGAAAATGTTGTCAGACTCACGGAATGACGTGTTGGTAAGAAACCTTAAATTAGAAAATGTTAAATGCTCCCTGTTTTTAAAGTTAACTCATAGAGTATCAATTATAATTTCTGCTGAAGTTAATTTTGATTCCTATGTTTAATTGAATTCTTATATTAGAATTCTTATTGTTAATTTTAATACCAAATATTAGATTGTGATTCCAAAGAGTTGAATACCTACTTTTGAACTATAATTTTATTGTAATATGCATTATCAATTATAATATAAACATAGGACATTATATTAAATTAAAGATATTATACGTTTAGGTTAGGGAGTTGATGTTTGTCCATTTTCGTTTTATAATAATAAAAAAACTAATAATATTTAAGATTTAAATCTTATTATAAATAAATTAACATTATGTGTAATTAAGAATTTGTCTATTTCTATAAAAATATATTACATATTATTTGATAATTTGGTTTTTATTACTTATAGTATATACATCTCCTGTTACTCGTATAGTCACCTTTCACAAGGATTTAAAAAATATATATTATTACGATTATGTTATTAAAGTACGATTTTACTGTCTTAGGTAAAGCGTTGGGTTTATTTAATTAATTTCATGTAATTTCTTTGAAATAAGTACTTATTATTCGGGTGTAACAGGAATGTGCATCATTTTAGGAGGTGAATGTACTCATCTATACGAACTACTTTTACTAACTTAAATATTTCTTGTTTCGTACTTACATTTTTTTTTATATTTTGGCAGAGCTCAGTGACCAAATTGTACGAAAGTGATGTTCATAATAGGTAAATGTGTACATCCACTCTAAAAAGTGATGCACATTCCTGTTAGATACACCCGTATAATAAGTACTTATTTCAAAGAAATGACATGACTTGAATTAAATAAACCCAACGCTTTACCTAAGACAGTAAAATCGTACTTTAATAACATAATCATAATAATTTAAAAAAAATCCTTGTCTCAAAGAAAAGATATAACTTTAATTAAGTAAACTCCATGCTGTAACTTAGACAGTAAAATCTTATTTTAATTTTATAGTCTTCTTAATTTTAAGTAAAAAAATCTTGGTTTAAGATATAACCATCTAAGCATAATGAAATTTACAACAAATTATTAAGAAATTCCGTTTCAGTGTAAATAAATGTTATCTTAGTTTTAGATTCTCAATTATTGAAGTCAAGAGAAAATAAATATAAATCCAATAAATGATCTCTTCGTTTATCATTGCGCATTCTCAACCTTAGTCAATAAATGCAAGTAACAATGAAATATTTTCTTGAAACAAGAATAATATATTTTATTTTAAGTAATTTGTGTCTTTATGGAAATAACAAATACATTCACTTGAAGAATTTATTTTATTGGCTCTCAATATAACTGTAATTCTTGAGTGAATCAATTTATTTATTGCTTTAAAAAAAATTGTCTGGTTACAAATAAACAATTTTAAGATATTTTTTTGCTGCTAACAAGTAAATATTCTCTAGCGTGTATAGGGAGGAAACCGTTTTCTTGGAGTTAATAAATTTGTTTTAATGTAAAGCAATTGGTCTTATTCAAAGAAATCTGTTTTTTCTGTGTAGATACAATCACGACTATTATCCCCTAAGGGTTAGTCAGAGACTAGGCAATGAGGACCGCAAAAGCAGTCCTCTGCCATAGTCCACTTTTCACCAAATAGCGACTGCACGTGTGCGCAGCGTGACAGGTGGTGAGCCCATCGCCGCTCTATGCTGTTGGAAGTATGTGCAGTCTTTAGTCCTTTAGTCGCCTTTGACGACACCCAAGGGAAGAGAGGGGGTGGTAGTATTCTTTCACCGCTACGCGACGCGGTTATTCTCATCATTTATAATTAATCTCCTTTTAAACACCTATGACAGGTAATTCATAATCTGACGTCCTCTAACTTTTCTAATAATAATATAATATTATCTAATACAGGAAGATAAATAATATAACTACGATATCGTTACATGATTGATTGTGCTACAATGTTATCTACATACCTACTATTTATCTATTTATCTATTTGTTTAAGAAATGTCTCATGCATGACTTTGCTATAATTTTCATTACTCACAAAACTCACATAACACTGTTTAATTACTACTAGCTTCTGCCCGCGACTTCATCCGCGTGGAATAGTTCCTTTGTGCTCCGCTCCTATTGGTCTTAGCGTGATGACATATAGCCTATAGCCTTCCTCGATAAATGGGCTATCTAACACTGAAAGATTTTTTCAAATCGGACCAGTAGTTCCTGAGATTAGCGCGTTCAAGCAAACAAACTCTTCAGCTTTATAAAAAAAAATCTTAGCAATCCTATACAATTCATGTACTGGGACTTGCTGACACTATTTATATATATTTTATTTATTGCACAAAGTCGATTACAAATGGCGGACTTTATGCTAAAAACTTTCTCTACCAGACCAGTCGACCAGTAAACGAGTGAGAAAAGAAAATAGAGGGCGCAAAAAAGATGCGCCATGTGAATTCTTTTAATTAAATAATGTTTTGGGGTGAGACATATTGAGGAAATACCGTGGATTTTTCTGTGTGTCTTACACCATAATATACCACTTATAATTTTGCTATACTCCTCGGATGTGTAAGCCGGGCACATTGCTCTGTGTCTCTCATATACATAGACCGAGTTTGTGAACGCCAACCCGTATTTGGCAAGCTTGGTAATTAAGCCAATAATAACCTACAGTAATAAATTATAGCGAGAACTAGATTTCAGAAAGGATTTTTTAAATATTGTATTATCATGACATGACAACAATAAAATATATGTGTAAGGAGTATGTATGAATAAGTATAATTATGTCTATCTTAGTTAAGTATATAAATATTATATGAACAACAATGAAACAAACCAAGTGGTTGCTTCTAATGGCGGCATCCGTTCACGAGCATGACGCATGGACATGGCTTTCGCTTCATTCTTTTATGTTTTAGGGAACGTAACATAAAATAGTTCTCTTTCCAAACATAATATTTGTTTATGTATACACAGCCAGTATATGAGATCTTATAATTAAACTGGCTGTGGGTTGTACGCAGGTGTGGTTGTCACGGATAAATAATAAATACTCGGGGATAACACTATCAGTTTAATATAATAGATAAGATAATGCCAATCAACGCGATAACATCTGAACTAAGTGAAAACAATATGTTCATACAAGCTCACACGTGACGAGCATGACATTTCGTTTTAGCTAGTATATTTTTTAGGTGGCCGTGGTAAGGTAATATTGATTTAGCTCTAAGATTAATGATAGAATTCGCTCGAAAATCCAACTTATGCAATTCATGCAGCAGCAGCATTCTTAAAAGCTCGTTGTCAGCCAGCTAGCAACACTAGAAGAGTATTATAGAAATGTTAATGAGTTACACATTTATAACTGTAGAACATGCTTTATTAACGATGATTTACTTCTTTAGAAGATCTTCTAACGCACAGACAACACTAGTGGTCGATGAAAGGTGTGTTCAAGGAAACCCCGACGATTTGGCAAAGCTCCAGATACAACGCTTGACAAACGATTAGGAAGACATTACACAAACACCACCCACAGACTTCTCCTTACTATTACGGAATTTTTGCTATTTAGCTTCGTCTACGGAATTGGATGGCGCATCTACGGAATATTGCTGGATATTTAATACACACTATGAAAAATTCAATTCTGCGTGAAATAAAAAGGTTTATATTCGTAAATATTTTCTCAGCAGTATTGCGTCTACTACACAGTAGTATGAAGCTTAGTTCCGCAATTCCGCAAGTTCATCCGTAGAAAGTGTTTTATTTCCATGTGTGTGTTCGCGTCAACCTTAGAAAACAATATATAGGTTCAACAGGATGTATGCCTGAAAACTTTTGATTACTTATATGTTTAGCTATTGTGAATATAGTGTTTTCTAGATGCACTTAGCCATTTACAAGCTTATAACATGTCGCAACTCGTTCATGTTTAAGTAAATAAAATATTATCATTTTGCCACAATCTCTGTTACATATACGTATGGTATGGCATGCATGATTTTGGTAGGTTCAACAGACAACACACACATACACAGACAACACTAGTTATTGTGTAGTGTCCTATTGAGGAAGCTTTAGGTATGCTTTAAATTCAATAACCGAGCATGAGTTTGCAACATTTGCCAAGGTGACGTCAACCTAACAACTCCACAACGTTATCATATCATTGATCAAATAAAGTCTCTGTGGGGTATGCTATCAGAACTCCAGCGGCGGTATCAATGTAAGGCGATGACATTACAAATCAAAAGTGATTATTAATTTCAAGTGCTAATAAAGTTCATGCTTCGGTGGGTTGAGTGCAATTTTTTCCAATAACCGGTCGAGTTTACAAGTTTACGGTATACAAGAATTGGTATGGGATCGTATGTACCTACGTATTAGGCATCTAGTGATAGGTTGGTAGCACAAGTTTGTCACACGTCTAGTACAAAAAGTGCAATAACCACTCAGCTCAAGTAAGATGACAGTTGCTGAAACCCTCTAACCAGCATTGTGCCAGCAGCATGGTTGTGACTTGTGATGGGACCCTACCTTACGATGTGCAATTTTTCATGTGGGCAGGTCTCTTATTATTACACTACTGAGATTCTTAATATTGCATGATGGATATAGTCATTCCCAATTCTTGGGCTTCAGCAAAAACTTGGGACATCACTGCGAGATCTCATGCGGATTTCTCAGTAGAGTTTAATAGAGAAGTTGAAACGTTTTTTTCTAATTGGCCAAAAGTCCGCGAACAGGGTCGATAATAATCCACCAATTTTTACGATAACCTTCGGCAAATACAAAAACTAATTTCAGAAATAATACAACTGTCTTTCTTCTTTACCGCCAAGATCTCTCGAGTGCCGAACGATTGTGGCTCACTAAATACTTAAATGATGATGATGATAATGATACAAAATAAATACATAGCAATCAGGTTGAAATGATGGATGAGAATAAAATATTTTTTTTGTCTCCTTTTCGGTTGAAGGATGTTGTGTATAATTAAACTACAACCAGAATCAAAGAATGTTTTAAGGAGTCTAAGATTGCGCAATGATTGTAACATTATGCAATGACGTAAACATCATATTCAGTAACCGAATATAAATATTTTTGATGTACTTATAGAGGTTTAGTTGGAAGCTCGGATAGCAAAACTTCATTCCACTCATGGGTGGATGAAGATTCCATAGAAAGAAAATCGTCAAGTGTACATTTCAATTTCAATATAAAAAAGCAAGCAATATAAGAAACAGCATACACGAAATTGAAAGCAATAAAAAAAACTACTTAAAACATACACAGCAGAATACATATAATCTTCCTACAACTGGGGTCAAGCCATTCTACATATAATAATGTACGCTAAAACTATTTATTATTTAAATGTATTGTGAATGTACAATATAATGTTTGGTATTGGATACAGCCATTTACAAGCTTAGAACATGTCGCTACTTGTTTAGGTTGTAGTGAATCTCCCTATTATATTTATTTTAACTAACGACCCGCTTGCGACTTCTTACACGTATCCTGTAACGAATTTTCAAGAAAAAACTTTTATACAAACAAACACAACAAAAAAGAATTAGCCAAATACAAGTGCAGCTGTTCTGAAGTTTTATTTATCTAGATATTTAAATATGTGTCGTTCCAACTATAAGTTGTCTATAAAATATATTTTATTGACGATGAAGAAAATCGGTATCATTCACATCAACTAAGTCGTTAACATTAATATGTAATGTATGTTTTATAATTAATTACTTCTTGTCAACTAGGAAAATAATAAAATATATTATATTTTGCTTCATTGATCGAGTGAGCCAGGGAAATTTAATATTTTCCTTTATTACTTATACAACGCAAAATTAATTAGTTTTCTAAATTCTATTCAGATATCTATTAAATATAATAAACTAGATTATATTATTTAGGAACTTTTTAATTTTTAGGATTTTTAACTAAATTATAGACAGCAACCATTCATGTAAAAAACAAACCTGAAATAGAAATGTCAACAAATAGTTACGTAGGTACGTACCCGATCACAAATACACCAAAAAAACAGATGACGGATGATTCTTAAAATCAGAATATAAAGTAATCACATGCAACAGCACTACACAAGTCTTAACGTCAAATACAAACGCCGGTATAACTCCGCGAATTAATTATTTACAACAATAATTCGTACGCAGAGCGAAGTGCGATAGATACGTGCGCTCCGCCCGACGTCTAACTGTGAACTGACTGACGTAGAGCGTCGAGCGGGTCTAGAGACCACGCCGCGACTTCCGAAGTTCCGGTAAACTAGATTGATACCTACTTTATTATTTCCGACCGCCACAGACAGTGAGAGTACAGTATATCATCTTTCATTATTTATGAATTATAGGTTAAACGCAAACTGCTTACTTTTAAGATATCCTAGCATTACTTATGTTTGCGTAAAAGGTTAATCTAAAACGTAGCACTGTAACATATCCATATTCATTATAACTCATTCAGTCATTCATTATTCAAGATTCAAGATTCAATATCATTTATTCAGGTTAGGCCATGTTTAGATTACAGCACTTATGAATGTCATTATGCCATCGGTTCGTAAGTCTAACTATGGGGCGGGAACCTTGTACTGAGAAGAACCGGCAAGAAACTCAGCAAGGGCATTTCTTTTCTCCCTTTCTTTTACAGCGTCAATTAGAATTGAAAAATGCCCTCCCTATCATAGAAGGGCACCTTCCATTACAATAATAAAAACATAAAACAACTACAAGGACATAAAAATAAAAAATATATTAATAAAAATAAAAAGTTCAGGTATTCATCAATATAAAATAATCAATGTAATCAATGTCTTACAGTACAGAAAAATAAAAGTAAGACTACAACTACTAATATACTAATAATAAATATTTAGAAACAAGTGCATATAAGAATCAGTTGTTTGTTTTTTAGTTGTTTTCAAGACTACAAAATAATATTTAAAGGCATAATGGTTTCATTATAGTTGAGAACTACAAATTAGTAACAAAAATTTAATATTTACTTAAACAGTTCGGGGAATTATAAGATTAATTTAACATGAGTCACCATCCATCAGCAATAACATAATTTAGATAGATTATTAAACAATGACATTCTATACTTGCTTTTCCTACCGTTGACAATTGACATTGAATTATGTGCAAGCCACAACAGACTAATTAAAAAAAATCTGGCTGTTTTTTATTTGAAACGATTAAAACATTTTTTCCTGCTGTATAACAGCAGAAAAAACTTTCTGATGGACGGACAGCAAAAAAGATACGCCTATTTCTAGCGAATACAATACATACAGCACAAGCAAAACTAGTTCAAAAATTGTAAGGAGAAAAGGTATGAATTTGAGGTGAGAAGCCATGTGTGGCGGCTCATTATTAATAGAATACTATCAACCCTTCTCTTCTCTTGCGTGTCGTAAAAGGCGACTAACGGACTATCTGAAGACTGAAGATACATCCAACAGCATAAAGCGGCGATGAGCTCACCACCTACACGCTGAGCACATGTGCAGTTGTTATTTGGTGGAACGTGGACTGTGGCAGTGCACTGCTTTTGTCTAGACTCTGACTAACCCTTTGGGAATAATGGTCGTGAGTATATGTAAGTACGACGAATGAATTTCATTGAACGTCTGCATAATACCACGGATCGTGTGAAATTTTGCAAAACGTAAAGACAATATAATATATTATATAAACACGATAGTTTATAGCTTACATCACACAGACATATTACTTCATGTAGACACACAATGTATTCTGCTCAACGCATTTAATTTTTACACATAATTATAATTTAAAACTCTCTAATCATGGGTTCAGCTGTTTAAGGCAATAACAGCATCTGAGCTGATAAACCTTTCCGGCTTTTTAAATAATTTATTCTCAACAAGTGGGCCTTAACATGAACATGGAGAAGACGAAAATCATGTCTAACTCACGTGTCGTACCCACTATTCTGAAGATTGGAGACTCTGCTCTTGAAGTTGTTGACGAATATGTATACCTGGGACAAACAGCCCAGTTAGGTAGGTCCAACTTTAAGAAAGAGGTCATCCAACTCGGCTGGGCAGCGTTCGGTAAGCTACGAAATATCTTCTCGTCCAAAATACCGCAGTGTCTCAAGACGAAAGTCTTCGACCAGTGTGTGTTGCCAGTGATGATATACGGTACCGAAACGTGGTCACTCACACTCACTATGGGCCTAATTAGCAGGCTCAAAGTCACGCAAAGAGCAATGGAGAGGGCTATGCTCGGGGTTTCTCTACGTGATCGAATCAGAAATGAGGAGATTCGTAGACGAACTAAAGTAATCGACATAGCCCAATGAGTCGCCAAGCTCAAGTGGCAATGGGCAGGGCACATCGCCCGTAGAACCGATGGCCGTTGGGGCAGAACGGTTCTCGAGTGGCGACCGCGCACCAGAAGACGCAGTGTGGGCAGGCCTCCAACAAGGTGGTCCGACGATCTGGTGAAGGTCGCGGGTAGCCGCTGGATGCGAGCAGCACAAGACGGGTCGTGGTGGAGATCCTTGGGGGAGGCCTTTGTCCAGCAGTGGACGTCTTCTGGCTGATGATGATGATGATGAGTAATTTTAACTTTAAATTTTAGGCTTAGTTCTGTTGTTGTTTTTGTTGTTTTTTGTATGTTTATCAAAACTTTAAAAGCAGATTAGATTCTTATCCTTTTTCTTGTTCCATAATAATATATGAGAGGATCTGTGGAGAGGATCCATAAAAGGATCGAGCAATTGAGATAAAATTAAGTTCAAAAATGTTGACATTAAAAATATTCCACAAGGCCGCCACATGGCACAGGCCATTATCGAATTAGCTATCGCGGCATAACATATAAACCGTATAATATAATATTGATAACTTTATCGACTACAACTTTTATTACGTGAACGGATAAAACTTGATAAATCGAGTAAAAAATCAATATTATTCTTTTCGATTTAGTTTACAAATAGCATCATTATCTTTCTCCGTGCATGGTGTCATGCCATGGAACATTAATTACGCCTTTTAGGCGGAGAGAACTATACAAATACAATACTTACAAATATTATTTTTCTCTCCTAAAAGCATAGTCTTATTGCTAGTTACAGTTTGTAAAAATAAATTACTTAATGTTAATACTCTGTAGGAGACTGGTGCCTAAGGTAAGCAAAAAATGCCTGTAAGTAGGTACATCAGGACAAAGGGTTCCTATCCCACCTCTCAGATACACTAAGTTTAAAACAAGTTTACAAGATGTTTTATACACACATTTAGCTGAAAATATCTTTAGTATTATCATAATATTTCTCCGTTTACGTTGTCATGCCAGGGAACGCGCCGCCATCGCCTAGTAATCGACATTCTCCTATTTATAACGAGTTCCCATTTTCAGAAAATTTATTTAACCGTAATATTAGGTTCATAGGCTAAACAAAAATAAACATTGACCAGGATCGAAGATTGACCATGATAAAGAGAAACAGACATCTAATTGATCTAATAAGGATTCTTGGGATAACCCTATATCTGAATTCACTTTAAAATTATAGTAAAATATTAGATATAATTTTTTTGGTTATTAATAAAGTTCCACCTGGTATTACGATTACATTTAATACATACCTATAATAGTTAGTTGTTTATCTTTCATTCATTAAAGACATTTAATTTATCTTTTTTGTAAATATTATTATACTCTTTTGTTATGGTAGCTGAAGCTGATAGAACATATTGGATCCTGTCACTTAATTGGCCGTCCGATAAGTTTAATTTAAACTCAAACAATTATTGATATAAACATATTATTATAATAATATTTTAACCGCCTCTGTTAGCTAAGTCACCGGTCTCAGACCCAGAGGTCCCGGGTCCGATTTCCAGCGGAGGTACATCTTTGTGTACTTTGTTTGGTTGGTGGTAGGGCTGTTAAGTCCGCCTGGCTAGCTACCACCATCCTATCTAAGTCTGTCGCCATAACAACGCTGTATATAAAGATTGTTGTGTTCCGCCAGTTTAAAGATAAGATAGCCAGTTCCTCAGTGGTTCAGGATTCCGGGTGGCGCGCTTCCACGATCGGCTTTATCGTCGCTTACCAGGTGAGATGATGGCCAAGCGTTTACCCGTTGTAGAATAAAAAAATGAGTTTTTTTAAAACATTTGTATCATTATAATTAATTAATAGGATATGCGCCCTTGTTGCGTCCTCTCTTCCAGTCATTATTGCACAAAGAAAGAAATAACAAATGCTAATTAAAGTTCGTTGGCGTTCCTTATCGGTGACCACAATTTGACATGCACTCAATGGCACTTTAAAGCCGTTGGTCCCGGTAAATGGCTGTCGTTTGAGCCGCCACCCGCATTGGGCCCGCATTCAGTACAGGAGGCCCATCTCCCCACAATTCCTACTACATCCTAAAAGTTCCAGGTCCTTCCTCAAGGCGGGCAACGCATCTGCGGCTCCTCTGGTTTTGCAGGCGTTAGAACGGTTTGTTCAACGAAGAATAACCGAACAATCCGCAAAAGATAAAGAAAGTTCGATAAGGGTCGCGCAAGGATTCACAATTTTCAACGAGGAGACTTTGTTTTCATAAAAAACAATCCTAGGAACCAGACCTAAAATTAAGTGTGCCTTATGAAGTTCACAGGGTTCTCGAGAATGACCGCTACCTGGTGGAAAAGGTAGTCGGCCACCAGGGGCGTCCTCCTCGCAAAGTAGCACATGACCAGTTATGGCGCGCTCCACAACCAGGCGCAGGCGCTCAGGCAGTCGTGTGGCTTGGAATACCAGTATTTTCAATTACCGGTAACTTCGACGTAAATAAGGTACGGGTATCGATTTCATACCAGTTTTTTATACTAAGCCCGGCAAATAATCTCACTCCACCTGATGTTAAGTGGAAGTGAAGTCCTGGCGCGAGGACAACTGGTGCAGCGCAAGAGACTTAGCATCAGTCACCCTCACTCTGCCGGCCCACAAAGTGCCTCTTCACGCCTCGTTTGAAGGACCGTTTGAGGTGCGACACAGAAACGAGTCACCAAATTTCTTTATGCGTGATGGAATATTAGAGACTGTAAATTGGTGACTTCGGAGAGCAGCACGCGTACTCCTATGGATAAAGGGAGAAGGAGAGTGTTAGTGACCTCTGCATTGCCGATAATGCGCACAGCGCGGCGCTGCATTCTGTTCAAGACATCGAGAAGGTACTTTGCGGAGCCGTCCCAAAGGTGAGAACAATACTCTACGCAAGACCGCACGTGTCTTGTATAATAGACACAACTGATTAGGCGTGAAGAATCGCCGCACCTTGTTCAGGACACCGAGTTCAAGTGAGGCATTTTTAATCTAAGTTTCGATGAAGTTATTTTGGTTCAGATCGCAGCGGATATTCATACCGAGCATGTTAATACAGCTCTGCAGGCCTAGAGATGTACCCTGAAGAGAGGGAAGGAGACGGAATGGCGACTTTTTCGCTGTGAACGCGCACACGTGTGTTTTCTTGGCATTGAACTCCACCAGATTATCGGAGCCCCATTTAGAAATGAGGTGTAACACCCGATCGAGCTCAAAGACAAGATTTGCTTGCTTCATTTCGGTATCTACCCGCCCAGCCGTTGGGTGACCGTTATATCCCCCATGCACTGTGCTATCATCTGCATAGCAATTAATGTTTCTAAGAGGAAGTATGTCATTGATATGCAGAAGGAACAGCGTGGGGGATAGAACGATTTATAATACAGATTAACCGATGAGTACCGGTAAGTAGGATTGTAGTAGTAGGTACTTATACCGGTACTACTACCGGTATGAAGTAACCAAATTCATTAGTGCGACCGGGAGATACCGAGTAGATAAATAAATTGTGCTTGGATTGGTTAACTGCACTGCATTTCGCACGGCCGCAGCCGTAGAGGCCGCGATGCACAGAGTGCACTGAATATCACGTCACAAACAGACTGGCAACGTCGCAGATAGATACCAGTACTATACCGGTACTCGTGGAAGGATTGGTATCCAGGAACCGAAATGGAAAATACCGGTACTTACTGATATAATCCTGTATTTTCGGTACCGGTTCCAAACCCTGCGTGTGGCCCCACACGAACCACTGCCCGGGCCGTCGGGACTTCAACCTCTGCTTCAACGGCACCGGGTCCATGGGTGGCGGTGATTACTTCCCATCAGGTGTACCACCTGCTCGTTTGCTTCATTTTCACATAAAAATTAGTGAAGAGCGGTCCTATCTCCCCGTGTGGGCTGTAGTCTACGTGGGATGACCTGTGCCCAGCAGTGGGACGTTTATAGGCTGATGATGATGACGACGAGTTAGATTTTTTAATTAATAAATCATCTATATCTATTATCCCCGAAGGGCTAGTCAGAGGCTAGGCAATGAGGACCGCAAAAGCAGTCCTCTGCCATAGTCCACATTTCACAAAATAACAACTACACATGTGTTCAGGTGGTGAGCCCATCGCCGCTTTATGCTCTTTAGTCCGTTAGTTGCCTTTTAAGACATTATTTCAATATATCGAATACATTTTCAGTGTCGGTATAACAATGTAAATGCTGAAACCTGTTTGCCTCGTAAAATTATGCTTGATTACCCAATAGATAATAAACGAGTTAGCGGGTGAATCGAACGTAATTAATAAATATACAGCGTCGGTCGGTACCTACGGCCAATTATTCCAACTTGACCTTCGCCTTACAGCGATGGCTGCGTAGTTAACGTCTATAATACGTTCATTTATATCTTCATTATCTATTAATTTCATTTATTTACACAGGTCTGTACACTCGCAGAAATCATATTAAAGGTATTATTAGATTTACAAAAAAATGTGTAAAGAAGGCTCTGGGGCCCTACTTCACCTCTTTAGAGCAGTATCACTTTAATCTTACTATGCAAATTGGTAACAGTAGAGTGACATCATTCTTGATTTTACTTTTTACCGTGATTAAAAAATTGCATTCGGTAGCAAATTTCAAAGATAAAATAAATTATGTAATTTTTTAGCACTTTAGCCTGCTTCCTGGAAGAGTAGGCAGAGACCGCTTCTTTTGCTACGATCCTGCCTGCCTGACACATCCTTTGCTTCACTTAGAGCCGCCGCACACATGCTACTTTTAGCATCGGCGATCGGCCATTTTGCGACTGTATCGATGCTGCATCGCATCACGTTTAGGAGAATCTCTGCGTTCGATCGCAGTAAGTATCAGGGGCCCAAGTCTGCTAATTTACGAATGGCATAATTGAATCGCAATTGGATCGCATTGTAATTGATTGACACATTTGGAGATAAGAATACCATGAATAGCGCGTTTTAGCGATGCAGCATCGCGATTTCGCGACTTCATGCGTCCGGACGCGGTATCGGAATCACGCGTTTAGCGACTGCTCCGATGCTGGATGGGCAATCTAGCGCAGCACTGACTGCCAAATCGATCCAACCGGGCATCCGAATGTGTGCGGAGACTGCGGAGTGTGGCGTTCAGTCGCTGTGTCGAGCTTCCGAAAAGTGACTCAATCGCCGCGTTTGGCGTTTTTAAGCGTACGGTGAGGAATGTGTGGTCGCTTCATTCAGTTTCTAAAACGCGGCTAAATCGCCGATCGCCGATGCTATAAGTAGCATGTCTGCTCTGGCCCTTACTCTCAAAACGTTCTTCATACAAGCTCATCGGTTTAGGGTAGGTACTGGCAGACGCCATCAAATATTCATAATTTACATACGTGCCGTGGAGGGAGGCACAGGGTCGATGGTGTGACGCCCGCTGTCATTAGCTGGTCCAAATCTGCCGAGTCACTCTGCACCGCCGGCGCCGCCATGGATACTGGTGACAAACAGAGAATTCGTCAGATACGGCCTTTACAGCACACGAGATTGCACAACATTGGGTAACTATTCGGAGAAAGTAGCCGGTATCTTTTTGTTTAGATTCATACTTACTTATTATACATGTCACAGATTCAAGACTAATTATAAACTATTTTATTTTTCTGATGTTTGTCAGTAAATGTTTCTCTCTCTCTCACTCTCTCTAATGGTTAGTCAGAGACTAGGCCATGAGGATCGTGAAAGCTGTCCTATACCATAGTCTACGGCACACCTAATTACTACTGCACATGTGCTCAGCGTGACAGGTGGTGAGCGCATCGCCGCTTTATGATGTATGTGCAGTCTGCAGCCTATTAGTCGCCTTTTACGACACCCAAGGTGTTATTATCAAGCACACAGCTCGTTCAGCAACGAGATGCACCCAAAAACATGCCAATCCTCTTAAAATAACAAAGGCACATTATCTATGACATAACCTTGTGTAACTTTTCGATCATACCTTTATCATCCTCAACCAATTTAACAGTCAATTTAAATTCAGATATAACATTATATACTTACATATATTTTTTCTATAAATATCTATAGACATGCAAAGTCACATTTAATAATTGGCCGACGATACTAAATTGTTGGTATAATTATGTCTTTATCGCTGATATTCGCGGGTCAAGAGATGACACAGACCACAAGCGTGCCTTTCATAATATAAATTACAGATGTCTGTAAAAATAAGGGCGCCGTCACACGTGCCAGATTATACATACAAACATACACACACGGCAATTTATTATCCCAAAAGGGTTAGTCAGAGACTAGGTAATGAGGACCGCAAAAGCAGTCCTCTGCCATAGTCAACGGAACACCACATTACAACTGCACATGTGTTGAGCGTGGCAGGTGGTTTTTTTATGTAAGGAGGCAAACGAGCAAGCGGGTCACCTGATGGAGAATAATCACCGCCGCCCATGCACATTGGACACCCGCAAAACCAGAGGAATCGCAGACGCGTTGCCGGCCTTTAAGGAAGGAATAGACTCGTTTCTTGAAGATCCCTAAGTCGTAACCAAAGAGATTTAAATATTTAATGTCTTTGGTCGTAACGGTCCGGAAATACCGCCGCCGAGAGGTGGTTCCACAACACTGTAGTTCGAGGCAAGAAATTTCGTGAAAAACGCACAGTAGTAGACCGCCGTCCATCAAGGTGATGTGGATGGAATGAAAATCGTGAGCTCATCGCCGCTCTATATGCTGTTGGATGATACTGCAGTCTTTTGTCCATTAGTCGCATTTTACGACATAAAAGGGAACAGAGGGGTTGGTAGTATTCTTCTGCCCTGTTATTAATAAACGTTGATTAGAGTTACTTAGGATAAAATTGACGCTGTCTCTATCTGTCTTCTTTAACAAAAACGAGACAGCGTCACTTTAAATTAAACCGAGATGTAACATTAACATAAGTCGGTTAGTGAGTCGTTACCGCTATACTGCCGTCATAATTTAAAAGGGCACATCTAACATTTTGCTAATCGGGAGAAAAATAGGTTTGAAAAATTTCTTTGTTTTCGGCGCATTTTGAAAGTATCGTGATTGTCGGAAATGCATGAATGAAAATAGTAACATCAATGTGAGTTTTACAAGATTATTTTATTACAAGTTTTTATTTTAATGTCATTTATTTAATAATCTACATTTTCCTTTTCAACGTAACAGAAAAATTTGAGTAATAACATTAATATTACATATAAAAAGCATAACTAACCAAATGCGACTTTTCATTCTAACATTGAAAGTGAAAAGAAAATTAAATATTACAATCCAAAGGGACGTCTATACAATTGAGCCTTCTCATTCCAGCTTAAACAAGTTATAGTTGCTACATATACTACTTTACAGCTGAAAAATATAAAACTTTTATTTAAAACCGGACAAAAAACATTGTATCTTTATTATAATTAGTTAATGTAACTATCACATTATTAAGGAACTTGTTACAAACATAATACACCAAAGTACTCGTCAAGACGAATCATACGAGCCCAAACTCGATGTGGTTGAGTCGTTTAATCACCGAGGTCCTATGGCCATCTTCCAGCTAAATCATCAGACCCTGGTTATAATACACCAAAGTACTCGTCAAGACGGATCAAACGAGTCCAAACTTGATGGGGTTGTGTCATTTAACTACCGAATTTCTATGGCCACCTTCGGGTTCCATCATCAGATCAGCTCCATGTAATAATAATTTTGCATTGTCATCCGATTTACACATGCATGCAAAATTTAAGCTCAATCGGTAACCGGGAAGTAGATCAAAGGAGAATGCCCAAACACGGGTCCCTTTTAAAAAATGGTTGAGCCTTGATGATTGTTGTTCTATATTGTAGAAAAAACACGTTATATTCATAATTAGAAAACATTTTTAATTTATTCACCCAGGTTCACGAGATATAATTTTTTTTCTGTTAAGAAATTGAGGTTATAATTAGAGATTGACATTAATATTTCCTTCCTAATCAATACACAATCCTTTATCACTGTGGTGAATATGTCTTAGCATAAAAACTACACACATCAAAAGTGTCTAGGGATCAACATATATTTTTGCAATAACTTTTCTCCTGATTGATATTAATTAAAATTTTCTTTAAGGATTCATCAAATAAAGTGTTTTCGTTTGTCTACAGTAACGATAAACCAAGTCACCTTTGCATTAATAAAGAAATTTGCCATTTTCCTAATAAAGGGATTTTTGACATTTGAACCACTAACATTAAAGTTCGAAAAAAAGACTGAAATAACAGTTTTCTTTAAAATTTTATTGGGTAACTTAAACAATTAATAATCCGTGTTTCTACCGCGAACACTAACAACACAAGAACATCGGTTTGGCATACTCAAAATGAGTTCATCCAAATCACGCTGTGGAATGGCCGCCCATGTTCGTTGCAACAACAAAAAAAGGTCTTCTTGCGACTGGATACCCTCCATATTCGGCAGAGCTCTTCTCTGTAGCATATCCCATGCATGCTCAATCGGGTTCAAGTCTGGCGACTGAGCAGGCCAGGGCATGACATTGATGTTAGCTGCGGCGAGAGTCAGTCTTACAACTCTTGCGGTGTGCGGTCGTGCATTATCATGCATTAACTGAAATAAGGGACCGATTTGCACTTGTAGAGGAACGATGACGTCTGATACAATCGTCTCAGCATAAATTTGAGCGTTGAGGTTGGATCAGAGGATCCAAATCAACTCAGTTCTTCCGCCGATCCAAATACCCGCCCATACCATGATGGTTCCACCACTATAAGGATGGACTTCCTGGCAGGATTTTAATCGCTGTTGGCGTCCAGGGGTTCTCCAGTGTCGTATACGTCTTGTATCCGGTCTCATACCAAAACGAGACTCATCAGAAAAGCACACGAAACGCCATTGTTCTTCTGCCCAATTTCTGTGTTCAAGAGCCCATTGATATCGAATCCTACGATTGTGCATTGCTATAGGTGGTACCCTTAGCGGTCTTCGGGAATGAAGGTTCACTTCATGCAAGCGGTTTCTGACTGTTTGGTCGCTAAATAAGTTCGCTGAAGAGTGATGAAGCCTCACGGCTAACATCATGGCGGTTATTGTTGGAGCTCTTCGAGTTGTGATTTGAATGTATCGGTCTTGTCTCCGTGTGGTGCAGCGATACCGTCCTCCATGGCGCTCAGCCACGGTACCAGTGCTTCGGTAACGGTCGACTTTGGAAGTCGACTGATAACACTCTGACTTGTATTCAGAGCTAAAGCCACAGTACGTTGCCGGGAACCAGCTTCTATCATTCCCACGGCTCTGAGCATTTCTTCCCTGCTTAAATGACGTCGCCGCTCCATAATAACGTTGGTTTTAATCAGTAGTAGGGAAACAGTAGCACTAATAATGTCTTCAATGCGTTGTATGTTTTTATAGGGAAAATATTGACAGCTGATTTTCATCTTTTACTAGATTTTGATTGAAAGTGCCTGTTTCAAATTATGAAATGCACCAAAAAGGATCCATATAAATTTATAAAATCATAAATTTATTACAAAGCCACATCTCAATCTCAAGAAATCCGCATAAAAATGCTTGATCCCTAGACACTTTTGATGTGTGTACTTCAAACAGCAGCGCATTCGCAATGTTTCAGTCAGCTTGCAGACAGCCATATCATACCATATAATAAATAAATATATCATTTGAAAGTACTCGTTCATTGTCAAAAGAATACTTATGTTTAATTACTATCTTTACTCTATTTAGAATCATTTAATTCATCATCATCACGATCATCATCATCAGCCCGTATCAGTCCACTGCTGGACGTAGGCCTCTCCCAGTGCATGCTACTTAGCTCGGAAGAGGATTTACCCTTAATATTGGCACATAATAACTAATAAGACCACCGTACTAGACATGGGCGCCGCCGTGGCTCGCCGCCGCCGTTTAGGTATGGCGCGCCGCCGCCGCCGCCGACTGTTCAAAATTTCGGGCCGACTAGACTGTTCCAATGTGTAAGCTCTTGTAACAATAATCTCAGTCTATTCTTACTCATGTGGGCCGTGCGGGCGCCGCGCAGGGCGTTAGCTCAGGTACTCGATGAGGACGAAGACGACCCTATTTTCGATCAAGAGGGAGAAGAATCAGAAGAACGCCCTTTGTTTGGGGACTTCGCGAACGTGCCTAGCGTTAAGACGTCCACACCAACGCATTGGCATAGTATCTTAGAAATGTTGGGGCGTATGGCACACTGCTGTAACTGTAACCAGAACCCCGTCAGCTTTCTTAGCCTGAGCTAATGCTCGAGCGCGCAAATCTTCGGGTATACCCAGACCCTGAGAAAGCCCCAGTTAAAGAACATTACGTAGGGCACGATTCAATCACATCGGCCCCATCGGTATTAAATATGCTTCGCACCCACTTGGAAATACCTTTATTTCCACGGAGAGCTTTGAGTACCTCCCCGCCGCGGACATGAAGCTCCCCCATAGAGGGGTCGGCTATAGGTAATACAAATGGGTGCTCAGTCGTGGAAGCTGGCTAATGTGCAGCCTGTGCCCAAAAAAGGTAGCCGTGCCGATCAATCTTACTGTAAGACGATTTCAGTCAAGTCCATACTCTGCAAGAATACGGAACGTGTACTGAACTCTCGACTGCTGGCATACCTTGAGACCAATGATCTCCTCAGTGACTGTCAGTTCGGATTTCGCCTATTATAGATCTGAGAAGTTGGAACTCACTGGCGCATTGGACCTAGAAATAGTGGACAACTTTATATACCTGGGTACCAACATCAGTAACGATGGTTCGTGCGAGAAGGAAGTGCACAGGAGAATTGGCATGGCTAAGAGCGCCATGTCTCAGCTTGCAAAAATCTGGAGAGATCGTAATATTTCCGTAAAAACCAAAACCAGACTGGTACGGACTCCTGTCTTCTCGATCTTTTATACGGCGCTGAGACTTGGAAACTAAAAGCTGCAGACCGCAAACGCATCGACGCTTTTGAGATGTAGTGCTGGAGAAAGATGCTCCGTATTCCTTGGACAGCATTTCGAACTAACGTCTCTATATTGCGAGAACTCAAAATCTCCTCGCGGCTGTCATCCTCGGATGTCTACGCAAAATTCTCGAATACTTCGGTCATATTGCAAGGAAAGACGGTGACAAACTCGAGAAGCTCATAGCGACCGGCAAAGTAGACGGGAAACGGCATCGAGGACGCAGCCCAATACGTTGGTCTGACCAGATCCGCACCATTCTTAACTCTTCAGTTCACAGCGCCCTCCAGACCGCCAGATACAGAAACAGATGGAGGAAAACCATAAGAGAGAAAGTGATGCAGAAAGGACGTCACGACCCTCAGCATTGAGGAACACGACGCAAGGAAGAACTCCATTATCAATTTTAATTACTTAGTGACTTTTCGCTCTATGGCGACGATATAATGTTTTGTGGTTGAAATCTTTGTGAAGTGTTGGTTTTATTTATCAATCTTATTTCTACCTTTAACTACATAACCAAAAACGACTTCAAAAATCCCACGCCGCCGGCTTCACGCCGCCGCCGAGTATATTTTTAAGGCGCGCCGCCGCTGGATGTTTTTTACTCGGCGCCCATGTCTACACCGTACCGAAGATTCACTCTCTAACTAAAGTCAAGTTTAGGTATCAAAAATTGCCTACTCTTACGACTTTCACGCGAAATTGAAACTTATCGTGTGTCCCGAGCGTTCATATTCCGTTAAGCAACGCGGACTCGATATCGATTTGACGTCAGGAGCGCAGGGTTTCCACTCAAGGATATATTTAAGTAAATATTAAAATAAATCAGATTCATTGTTCTTTCTTTGATTTAGACATCCGTGAACACAACAGTATCTTTTATACGGATTAAAATATCGTTTAGTGATCATTGTTTTGTGCACAAAAATCACAGAAATGATCATTCGTTTTACGCGCGACGTGGAGCGTTGCGAGCCGAGCGGCAATCTACTGCCATACCCCTGCCCGGGAGGCGCGCCGGCCGAACGTACCTAAACTGCGGAGTGACACCTCCCTGGTATGGGGGCAAAATAATTATTTGGTTAGGGCTAGAATTAAGTCTCGCCATGTGAGCAATAAAACTTATTACTCCTATTTATTGATAAGTAAAGACGAAAATAGGGTAAATACCTTAGACAGTATTATTGCTTATTGTTGTAACTGTCTAGTGGGAAACCGTACAGTAGGGTGGTGCGATCACACTATGACTGAATTGTGGTATCTGAGTTGAGGCCGCTTCAACAATGTGAGTGCTCCGGCTCAATTTCTGTATGATATATTTTATGAAGATTAAATGATTAATTCAAGTATTAATTTGTTTTATTTTTAAGTAAGTAAGTACCTACGTATTTGAAGACCTGAACTACCAATTACTAACCTTGAAAAAGGAAAGTCCAGTTCCAAAGGAGCCTATAATTGATATTAAATGATAATTAAAATCGGGCTCAGTGGCGTGCACTGGGAGGGGCCTATGTCCAGCAGTCGACATAGGCCCCTGATGATGTTGATGATAATGATGAATTACTGTTGAATTGAATGATTCTAAATATAGTAAAGATCACAATTAAACATAGTATTCTTTTGACAATGTACTAGTACTTTCAAATTATATATTTATTTATTTATTATATGGTATGTATGGCTGTCTTGCAAGCTGACTGAAACATTGCGAATGCGCTGCTATTCTAGTATACATTATGCTAAGACAAAATCACCATAGTAATGAAGGATTGTGTTTTGATTAGGAAGGAAATATTAATGTCAATCTCTAATTATAACCTCAATTTCTGCAACAGAAAAAAAAAATCAATTAATGCACCACACATTTAAGTAGATAGGATCATATGCCTACGTATGGGGCCACAAAGTTAAGATCACGCGTACTCATAAAAAATATGTGGAGAGGTAACTTTTTAAGTAATAACATTAAATCGTAGAAATGAGTACATTTATAACGGAATTTCTACGAAATACTAATGATACGTTAGCTTGTTAGTACGTAGACCAAAATTAAGTACAATGAAGTATTTTCATAGTAAATCACACCTAAACCATCAAATATTTCGAAGATTACAAGTCAGCAAAGCAAAAAAGGCACAACTGACGCGATTTGCTTCGTAACTCAGCCCCCTCACCTCACCTCTGTTCAAAAATGTTTGGTAGCAAAGGCATAAGTGCCATTTGTGACTTTTCTTTTAAATTAAATGTTATGTTAAAGAATCAGTAAAGTTTTAAATGAAAGGGCATATTTACCACATAGGCCGTTACAATTTGAAGTTAGTCAAATATGCCTTTACTATTTATAAATCTTTATTCATTTGTGACCTTTTGACGTAATTTAAGCTAGATGTGCTCTTTCTACGTACTATCACAGAAAAAATGGCTCAGTTGTGCCCTTTTTGCTTTATGTAATTTTGGTTTATCGTGCTTCTAAAATTTACAAAAAATATGAGCAGATAGGCCATTTTCTCCTGATTCCAAATATGAATATAACTCAAATTAAAAAAAAATGTTAGTTGTGCCCTTTTTCCTTATGACGGCAGTATACCAGACGGCTCTTCAGTTCTCAACCTGCAATTTAACTGAATCTTGCACATAGCATAGCACAAACATGCTGTTTGGCGGTAGAAATAGGTATTAGAGTGGTCAGTTGGTCACCATTAGGGGTCACAAAACCGGTTTCACCGAAATCGAAAAACCGAGTAAACCGGTTTTGCCGTTAATTTTTAAAACCGGGTTTAAGATTTGACAAAACCGGTTATTTAGATTTTTTGGTTTTTAACTTTGGTCGATATTTTTGGTAAAAATTCTCACTACACCCGATTTCTGGAAATAGGATCTAGTCTAGCAACACTGGTTTCACGCAGCGCTCAAACGATTCTATAAGCGGAGCCATTAAAAAAAAATCATACTAATTCATAACCACTGACTAAGTAGAGAACAAACAAGTTTCATAACCTAAAATTGAATTGAGCATTTCACTGTACGATTACGATTGCGGCTATAATCCTTTCTCTATTTTGTGGTTTATTCTAATAATTAGAGTTTTATATACTTAATAATAGTAGTTAGCGTTTGACTATGAATTTCACTAACGCAATACAAAATAAAACAACTACCTAAAAAGGTAAGTTTTTGTTTTAGAGGGTTTACGCATTTTGGTTTCCCATACGAATTTCCAAGTCGAAATTTTTAAAGACCAATAAGCCAATTTTAATGAAACTTTGCATGCTAAAGTAAAATACTGGGATCTAAATAGTTTGTTGAAAACATTTTAAAAAAAGGTTTATTTGGCCGAGTTATTGCGAGTTAAAGTAAAATCGCAATAACTCAGTTAAAAAAACGTTTTTAGGAATGTTTTCAATAAACTATTTAGATCTCTATATTCTACTTCAGCATGCCGAGTTTCATCAAAATTGGCTTACTAGTTTTTAAAATTTCAACTTGGAAATTTGTATGGGAAACCGAAATGCATAGCCCTCTTAACTTTATTGCTGGGTGTGTTGCCGAGGTTACTTCACTTGCCGACTTGCTGAAGCGTAGTAATGATAAAACTTTTTTCTCTCATAATGCAAATAAATTAACATAATCGAACATTTATTGCTATTATTATTAATTAATATTATACTTAAACAATTCTTACGGTGCTTTTGCTTTAAACAATTTTTATGTCTCAATTTCAGTGAAATTCAGAAAGGAAAGGAATTTAGTGCGCTGGTCATGGATTTTTACACACGCATCTAAAATCTGCACATTCTCTAAAAGTGGCTTAATATTGTTGATAATTATTATTTTATTTCATATTATCATGCATGTCATGATTTTAAGAAAGAATTTTGTGTGTTTGTAATAATTAATATAATTTTAATTTGACTTTAAGTGATATTCCAAGAGGCACTAATTGGTAATATTATTGAAACAAACGATTTTTAAGGCTGATTAATAAGGAATATGCCTTGACATTCGATTTTTAAGTAATAGAATTGAAATCAGCGAAACAACCGGAAAACTGGTTTTGTCCCAGATTCAAAACCGTAAACCCGGTTTTCAAATATACTTTTGAATTTGTGACCCCTAGTCACCATCCTATGTAATGCCAGGCAAAAGCCAACGACCGGACATAAAAGACATTATTTATTTAACTGTGTGTTTTTGCAGTATGCTAACAACACGGCTGACCTTGTCGAACAAATTGAGTCTATCAGCGTGTCGCCCCGCCCATGGCTATTATCAATGGACCAGAACTGCTTGTCATTCTAGAGGTGGTACATACAAAGTTAAAAACCGTTCAGAATATACCTACATTTGTTTTTTTGCGAAAACGTTTTTAAGCCAAAGGACTAGGTATAGCCAAGGGCGGCCCTAGGTTATGTGGAACTCGTTTATGGTCTTTTTTATATTGTTTTATAAGGGTTGCGAACTCTACACATGGAAATGATACTCTTTTTACAGATGAACTTGTGTTTACTAATTAACTACATTTGCAGTTTTCATTTTAGTCCTGACGTTTCGAAACCTTTACAGTTTGATGTGTGCTTTACAGGGTCACAGGAAGTCTTTTTTTCATGTCACTGAGCCAGCAAACGAGCATACCGCGCCTATGTGATGGTACGCGGCCACCGCAGCTAGCTAGCTCTCGGCCCATAGACGCGCGGCAACGAGGCCGTTCTTATGCCTCTATGTCCTATAATTTCACTGGATGTAGTATCCTTCAAACCGGCACGCAGCAATGTAAAACAATGGTGCTTGGTGCCAGAAAAAGGTGTTAGGTTGGGCGCCATCCAGACAAGTCAAAATTAAAAAAAATATATTAAGAAGTTTAAGAAACTTATGTGGAAATTAATTGGAAATAAAGAAATTATGAACAAGAGATGTGACCGGCAATTTATAACAAATATTTATCACATAACCTACTTGTTACTGTACAAACATTTTTCGGATAATTGCCGAGGAATCACATCTCTAGTCGTATTATGGGAAACCGAAATAAGTTCTCATCTAAAAGGAGTATAGAAATAAGCGGTCACAAAAGTCACATTATATAAGTGACATGCGTGCGACATTTTTGTTTTAAGTTTAAGCGAATGTTTTTACAAGCCGTTATGTCGGCAGCTGTTCGAATTACTTAACCGTAAGATATTATGATAACTTTTATAATAATTTCCGCGTGTGTTTCTGACAGTGCCACCTGATACAGTCATAAGTATTTAATTTTATATGCACAATAGTGCACGCGGAATTAATGTTATGAATTTAAATAAAGTTATATCTTGTACCGTTTTACACAGAACCGAAGAAAGAAATGCGCGGCTTCGTCTAGGTACACAAAGCCTCCACCGTAGTAGGGTTAAAACTTAAAAGAGGCCCGTATACTCTTAAAGCCAAAGTAACTCAAATCCTGCTATTCATCGCATATATCGCCATCCTTTTCTAACTATACTCAAGCAGAGATTTGAGTTTAACTTTGGTTTTAGAATACGAGCCATAGTACACATTTTGAATAGCCATTAAAATTATAATAATGTAGAAATACTTTATAATTTATTACTTACATGAAAAATACTAGCTACGGATATAGTTATTACCGTCTCTGTTCAGTCTAGAGGTAAGAAGTTCTCAGACTCAAGAGGTCCCGGGTCAGATCCCGGCGAAATATACCTATATGTTCGAAGATATTATACTCGGTTTGTATGATTGATGGTACGACTGGTAGGATTTGCTCATAGTGTCAGCTGTACAGCCGTAATTACTACATCTTGGCATTATTACACCTACAAACTGAATAGGTACTGATGAGAATCGTAGAAAATATTTTTTTTGTTTCACTACGGGTGAGCTTGGCCTTAACTTGGCCTTCATCTCACCTAGGGTAATGGTGGCAATGGATGGTAAGTGACGATAAGGCCGAAGGTGAGAGGGCGCTTCACCCGGAATCCTCAACCACTGAGGAACTGGCTATCTTATCTCTAAACAGTCGAAACACAACAATGCTGGTAGGTATAAGATGGTGGTAGCTAGCCAGGCGGGCTTAACAAGCACTACCACCAACCAAACCAAGTACACAAACACACCTCCCGCTGAGAATCGAACTCGGAACCTTTGGTTCTAAGTCCGGTGGCTTAGCCAATAGACTACAGAGGCGGTTAAGAGTAGAGGTCCAAGATCTGGACTGTTGGCCCAGATCTTGGACTTCGGGGCCCCACTGTATCTATATATTTCTGGGTCTAACATCTGGATTCCACATATTTCTGGGTCCAAGAGTTTACATATTTAGTGGTCCAAGACCTGCCCCCTGAGCACGGATCTTTTATCGACCGATAAAGAGACATTAGACGATAAAATTTGACAGTTCAAGTACTGCCGAGTGCCGATGTCAATTTGTCGACGTCTAATGTTACTTTATCGGTCGATAAAAGATCCGTGCTCGCACTGTGACAGTTCAAGTACTGCCGATGTCAATTTGTCGACGTCTAATGTCACTTTATCGGTCGATAAACGATCCGTGCTCGCACTGCTGGGCCCAAATAGGTAATTTGGAGTTTTAACGCCGTTGCGTGCTGCGGTTGGAGCGAAGAGTTAATAATAAAATCCATTGTCCTCCGTCCACAATCCAAGCAACGAGGAAATGTCTGTTCCGGTCTGCGGCTCGCCCAACTTGGAGCGGCGCCAAATCAAATGTGACGCAATATTACGTGGACTTATTATGCTGACTGAACTTTATAAACCCAATATTCCTATGTGTCCATATTGGAAGGGCCTGTGCCCTGCTTTATAAGCGAAGTGAGGAGTTTATAAGCCGAGTAAATGAATTATTTGAACGAGCTGGATGCTTAGCAAAGGATGCAACAGACCGCCAATATGAGAAAGAGGGGAGGGAAACGTTTGCCCAGCAGTACAACAGTTTGGACAAAAAAAATATATATTTTAAAGCAATAAATGAATGGTGCAAATCATTCTAAACTAAAACACAATGTGTTTGCACAGGACAATCGCAGAACCCACGCATTAATTTTTAAAACAATAATTGGTGGCGTGATGAATGACCAATGAGACGATGACTCAGCACTAAAATTCAACATTACAAGAATAGTCGACGCGAAATTGTGCAGTTAAAAGAATCAGTTTTGAGAAAACATAAAAAAACGAACATGCGTTGCGTCCAATCTCAAGAATAGATAAGATACAGTCGTTACCTGCTGCCAAGATCATGGGGAGATTAAAGATTTTCTTGGAAAAAACCCAGACACATGATAATACAGCATCCTATCCAGATATGATTTGAGACTGGAAGGCTGAAGACGATTGATGAGTGATATCTTGTCTGCAGATTATCCGATTACGTTACGTTAGTACAGGAAAAGTATTAGATAATACTACTTAGTAGAAAAACGTAATAGTATTAGTAACATCATCAAATTATGTCATGGGTTTTTATGCAGTAAGCCAGTAAGTACATCGGACTCTGAGAGCTGTTCTAAATCTACGACGCCTCATGAATCTCTCAACACTTCGTCTTTCTGTATATCCCCATGGCCTTAGACGGTGAAAACGGAAAAGTGGCTGTTTTCTATTAGCTGTTATTCAAAATATATTAGATATAGAAGATTTTTGCCGCACCTATCCCGCTCCGATAGACGCGCACCTTTAGATCGTAGAATAGACTTTAGTCTATTATCGTATGCTGACTATCAGTTCAGTTCAGCATTTATTTATCACTTGACTCTCAACGCGGCGTTCTATAGAAAATCTTTTTTAACAGTAATCATTATAATTTAAGAGATCATTTTTGATATGTGATTGATTAAGACGCAATAGATATCGAAATAGGCTGGTTTGGTCATTCTCTTTTTCGCTGACTTGCTTGGATGTATGTGCAGTCTTTCGTCAGTTAGTCGCCTTTACGACCTTCAAGGTATGAGATGGATCGGTTCGGTAGTAATGAACCGCTACGACACAGCCCTGATGACAACTCAAACCTATAATACTCGAATATGAGACTTCATTCGTTCAACTGAAGTAAAACCATTCATCATCATAACAGCCCGCCACCCACTGCTGCGTGTTGGCCTCGTAAAGGGTCCTTTAATATGTGCTACTTCTGTTCTGTGCCGATCTCATCCATCGCTGCCAGTGACCTTAAATTGACGGTGTCATCAAAACCATTATAGTAAAACAATTGCTAGTGACCCGCTCCAGGTGTGCTGTCGTTTAAAGGGTTATTATCGTAATAAAGCTCAAACTATTGCTAACATCAATACGAAATTTGAATCATCATATAAACTGAATAGTACACACAAGCCTAGACAAAATACCCATTGACTGATTAGAACGTTAACAGCGCGTAAGACTGAGCTAAACGGTGGGTAAACAGTAAACACTGAATACTTGAATGGAATTAAATGCAGTTCCAGCTTCTAGGCGAACGTATCAGTGAATATGTCCTTCTTTTGTTTTGTTCTCCCGGGAAATGCGTTACGCATACTAGCGCACCGAAGAAGTACGTTGGTTATTTGGGTGCTCCCCCCCTTTAAGATGGTGAAAACCCTCCTCGGTTTACCCCCTAAACTACCCCCGGGTTCCAACATTGCGAAAATTGTTTAACACCAGCTAAAAATATACCTGCCATGTTTAATGTAGGTAAAGTAAAGAGTACATTCGCATAACATTCGGTTATCAACCCTATCTTGGCACTATTGGACATTTTCATACGTCAAAAAAGTGCTCACACCAATTATTAATAAAATAACTAAGTATAATGTAATGAAATGACACAAGTTTTATTTTGGTCAAACATCAGTGCAACTATAAACACTGGCTAAGTCTAATAATAAGTTCTATAAATAAATACATTGCACTTAGCATCTGTGGATGCTGTCATAGTGTTTAGATCAGCTATGCGATTCTCTAAGCGACACATAGACGCTGCGCGCATGGCTGTGATCTGCTGTCTCTTTCCAATTCTATGAATGTGAAAGAGACAGAGTCATTTGTCAGCGCTGCGGCAGCCGCAGCTATCGAGGCTTTAGCTTAGAGAATCGCACGGCAGTCTGTGTGCGCGTATCATAATATTAGCGTGTTATGTTGGGTCATTCCCAACGGTCAAGTCCTTCGCTACAAATAAACTTGTATAGTCAAGAAATTGTATAGATCATTCATGGGAACCAAATCAATGATAATGAAAATGTTTACTTAGAACACACATCAATGTAGGTACTATCACAATGATGAGGATGACATAATATATGTATTTAGACAGTTATAAGGTACAGCCTGGTTTTACTCCTTGTCTGGTTGTCTGTCACGACCACTTCTAGAGGTTACTTACTTCATTCACTCGTAACACAAGCGTTTCTCAAACTATCGAAACGAGTATACGGTTCATAGACATAGGAAGTGAGTTCCATAAAATTTTACAAAGATTCCCTGATATAACTAAAATAGATAATTTTAAGGCTAAACCAAAACATGACATCCAACGCCACATCTATACCTCTGGTCCTCCAGTGCACGAAAAAGCACGGCCACTAAACCCAAAGAAATACAAATTAGCCAAAGCAGAATTCGAAAGAATGAATCAATTAGGTATTTGTAGGCCTTCAAATAGCCCTTGGGCCAACCCACTCGTGGTTGTTGATAAAAAAGATAGTCATGAAACAAGGTCATGTGGCGATGGTCGTAGGCTCAATGCACAAACTATACCTGATCGATACCCACTACCTAAATTATTAGACTTTACTTACATGCAAAAAGGAAAAATTATTTTTTCTACAATTGACATCAGAAAAGCTTATTTTAACATACCTATGTCACCAGATGACATTCCAAAAACAGCCGTCATTACCCCATTTGGCTTATTCGAATTTACAAGAATGAACTTTGGTTTGCGGAATGCTGCCCAAGACCTTCAAAGATTCGTAAATAACGCTCTAAAAGGATTAGATTTCGCTTTCGCTTATTTAGATGACGTTATTTTAAGCTCAACCTCCAAGGAATTACACCTGGAACACCTGGAGCTCGTTTTAGAAAGATTAAATAATTATGGCCTCACTATAAACTCATCTAAATGTGAATTCGGCAAACCCGAATTGATTTTCTAGGTTATCACATCAACAAAGAAGAAATTAAACCTAATGTAAAAAAAACACAGCTCATCTCTAATTATCCTCAACCTAACACTATTGAAGAGCTCCGCAGATTTTTAGGAATGATGAATTTCTACAGACAAAGCATTCCAAAAGCTGCAGAAATTCAGACATCATTAAACGCGTACTTAAATATTTCCAAAAAACCGCGATAAAACTAAAATTACTTAGACTGAACAGCCCCCTTACTCTTGAAACCGATCGCTATTGGATCGGATTGGTATTGTGAATTTTCGTATTTTTAAGTTACGACACCAGCGCTAATTTGGATTCATATTGGGTGAACTAAATGGCATTGAGTTTTGTATTTTTTTCACTAAATATCCACGCAATATGAATCCATATTAGCTTTAATGTCGTAACTTAGGAGTACGAAAATTCACAATACCAATCAGATCCAATAGCGATTGGTTTCAAGAGTAAGGGGGCAGGCATTAAAAGCGTTCAGTCAAAGTAAAGAAAGACCACAGCGCACCGCTTATCTTAATAAATAATGACCGACGCTTCGGGGAACTGCGTAGGCGCAGCTCTACATCAAAAGATACGTTATGCGGATGACAGTACGGTGCATGAGCGGTACTTGGGACATCCTGCGGCAAAGCAAGCCGATATCATAATGAAAAGGCAAGAACTGGTTACCAAAGTGAACCTGACTCTCGATCGTGTCTCTAAGTGGGGATCCAAAAACCTGGTCGAGTTTAATGCTAGCAAAACCCAGGTTTGTGCATTCTCGTCCAAAGTAACTCCCTTCCTTACTCCTCCCTCTCTTCAGAACTCTCCGTTACCCATTTCGGTGAACCTCAGCATTCTTGGCATGGACATCGGCCAAGAACTGAATCCAAAATGCTACATCGAGAGTGCTATTTTAACTGCCTCCCGTAAGTTGGGTATTCTAAATAAGGTGAGGCGGTTTTTCACTCCCGAGCAGCGCTGTATACTGTAAAAAACTCAGGTGCGATCGAGTATGGAGTATTGTTCCCATCTATGGGACGGCTCCGCTAAATACCTCCTCGATGCACTTGATAGACTGCAAAGGCGAGCGGAACGCATTATTGGAGATGCTGAGGTTACAGCTTCCCCTTGAGGATCTCCAGCTGCGTAGAGACATTGCTTCTCTCAGTGTCTTCTACCGGAACTACTACGGAGAGTGTTCTGAAGAACTTTTTGATCTTATCCCGCCCTCTCCTTTCCTCTCCCGGACTACACGTGCTGGTCTTAGAAACCACTATCATACTATACGGACTATTAGTACTCGTACCAAAAAATTTGGCAAGTCGTTCCTCTGTAAGACCATTCGGCTTTGGAATTCTTTGCCGGCGCATGTGTTTCCCAGCTCCTACAGTCCCGGGTCTTTTAAGCGGGGCGTGAAACGGCATTTATGCAGGCCGTCATGAATGGGTGCGCTCGTTATCGTGCTTATTCCACGGTGGGGAACGCTCTCATTATTTTGGACTGCATCGGCTGCTTACCATCAGGCAGGATGCAGTCACTATGACGAGCCATTATAAAAAAAAAGAAGGTGACAAGTTAGAACCTTTAGGATTTTATTCCAAAAAGCGAACAGAAACACAATCAAGATATAGTACCTATGATAGGGAATTGTTGGCAATCTATTTATCAATAAAACATTTCCGATTTATGGTAGAAGCTAGAGAATTAATAATTCTTACCCATCATAAACCATTAACATTCGCATTAACGAAAAAGGTCTCACCAACTGATTCACCTAGACGTTTACGACAATTAGATTTTATTTCACAGTTTTGTAATAACATTCAATATATAAAAAGTGACAAAAACACCGTAGCCGACGCTTTGTCTAGGATTGACGAAATAACAATGCCTTCCTTATTAAATTATCAGGAACTGGCTGAATCACAAAAAAACGAGAAAGAATTAGAGAAAGTCTCAGGAAACAAAATAATATTGAATTTAAATTAATAACAATGCCTGATTCTGATATTAAAATAACGTGTGAAACGTCAACTCATAATATTCGCCCATACTTACCTGTAAAGTTCCGGGAGAATACACATGACGTAAGTCATTCTGGGGGTTAAAGTTACTCGCGTCCGTAGGTTTACCCTCGAGACCCTACACGTGACCCCTGGGTGGTGCTAAATGAGTGACACTGACTGAGTGGTAGAGCCACGCTGCGTTGCACAACACGAGGCCGGCTCGCCCGGGGTAATACCACCCTCTCACGAATATCCGGCGTGAAATAATAGCACTTGGTCCTGTTGTGTTTCGTCCGGCCAGTGAGAGTTCCGGAGATCGACAAGGTCGACAATTCGAGTCCGATTTATTGATACAATTACTAAAACATCTCGGAATCGTACGCGTTCGTATAACCGCATATAACCCAAAAGCGAACGGCATGGTCGATTACACCGAACCCTAGCAGCAATTATGGCAAAATGTACTGACAATACACAATAGGTACAGCAATTACTGCTACTTCTCCTAGGCTTCGCACAGCTATTAAATTAGACCTAGGCTTTAGCCCATCACAATTCTTGTACGGTACCAGTCTGAGATTGCCAGGTGATTTATTCACTACAAACCCTAAAACCTTAGTAAACACGCGGGAATACAACACTTTCAACCCTTTGCGACACCTCAAAATCAACTTCCCATGACAATGGCAATAAAATATTTTAAAGTTTTATATTTTAGCGTTTTATTAACGCTTAAATTTACTTAAGTAAAATTTTAAATACTGAAAAAAGACAACCTCAGGCGGGAATCGAACCATGCACCTTCCGCATTCCGGGCGGCTGCCTTAACCACTTGGCTAATGAGGTCTGGCTTTCAACCGTCGAAATTTGTCAGTGCTTGATGCTTATGTTTTTAGTCAACATTGCTTTACTTAGTCAAAATTTTACTTAAGTATATTTAAGCGCTAATAAAACGCTAAAATATAAAACTTTAATCTCTATACGCAGTTTCATCTTAACCGAATGTTCAAATATTTGTAAAAATATTTCTTTCGGATCTCAGAGGTGAAAACTTCTAAGATTTGATGAAGCAATGTTAACTAAAAACATAAGCACTGACAAATTTCGACGGTTGAAAGCCAGACCTCGGTAGCCAAGTGGTTAAGGCAGCCGCCCGGAATGCGGAAGGTGCGTGGTTCGATTCCCGCCTGAGGTTGTCGTCTTTTTTCAGTGTTTAAATTTTTTTTATTCATAATGACCCAAATACAAGTTCTCATATGTTCCTGAGAAAGGATTAGATTAGACATTTAGAGTCACAATGGTAAAAACGTCACTGTGTCACTCGATCGCCTAAAACCAGCTTATCTTTTAATGACTGATGATTTGTCGGTCCCACGCACAGATCGCACAACAACAACACCAGCAACTGATCTCACGACCGCAATAACAATTAAAGCACAGAATGACACATAACACAACCAGTTAGTTGTAACAAGATCGAAGATCAAAGGGTCGAACAATTAAGAAAACCGTGATGGTACGTTTACACGCTTGCCGAGGCTTGGCAATGGCAATTTTAGTGTGTTTCAGACAGGCAAGCATGGCAGACGCGGATGTAACAGAAAATGTTTTCTATGGTAACCGACGCGACGTCAAAGTTGTTTCGGCGCTTGCATTTGGTTTGACATATTATTATTTTTATTTTAAACATTAACAAAAACAAAGGAAGCGAAAAGTTCGACCGAAAAGGTGGTGAATGTTATAAATCCGTACAGGGCCCTTATTCTGTAACGAATCCTTGTTTCAAAACCACGTTAATTCCTTAAAAAGTTACGATATCTTCCCAAAAACGTATGCGTTTGACGTTTGTGCGCGGTAAGGTTTAGCTGTGGAATCTATAGATTGCGATACAGAATCAGGGCCCAGCACGAGCTAGTGAGCGACACCAAACACGCGCCAATGTGTAAATGCGTCGCAAACGCTTGCTGCAAGCTTCCTTTGATCTGTGTTCAAAAACCGACACCGGTCCAGATCAGCGACAAGCTCTCGCAAGCTCACGCAAGCCACGCCAAACACCCCCGTTCACACGCTTGTGTTTGTGGACGCTTGCCAAGCCTCGGCAAGCGTGTAAACGTACCATGAGATTCGAAAACTTATGAGGCCTATTAAAATGCCTATATTCGCATTTTGTAGTAATTTTGCAGTTGTATTTATCGATTTTATCGAAATAGGATAATAAATTCTTTATAAAATCTTTATTCCTCATGAAGTAACTATTATTCTAGTATAAATTTTGCTCAATAAGTTTATCGTAGAAGGAGGTATTCACAGTTAACATAAAGCGATTTTCGTAGTTTTTTGGTTTAGAATAAGATTTTTTTCTATATAAAATCAATGATATCTAAAAATTCCGAGGCGCTACGCACTATACGACTATATAAGAGATAACATTAAATTTTTTAATTTCATTTGTTTAGAATAGTAGTACAATCGATGAGTTCAAAAAAAGTGGCTTCGCGCATTTTATGAAAATCTTTCTCTGCAATTTTGGGTTTATAGAAAAAAAATTAAATAAGTATATTTAGGCGTTAATAAAACGCTAAAATATATGAAAAAAACATTATATATTATATCATTTCTGAGTGGTAGAGCCACGCTGCGTTGCAGCACACATTGGGCCGGCTCGCCCGGCGTAATACCACCCTCTCACTAATATTCGGCGTGAAATAATGGCACTTGGTGCTGTTGTGTTTCGTCCGACCAGTGAGGGTTCCGGAGGCCCTTTCCCCCCCCCCCCCCCCTCCCAATTCCTATTCCTTCCTTAAACCTATTCCTCCCTTAAAGGCCGGCAACGCGTCTGCGATTCCTCTGGTTTTGCGGGTGTCCATGGGCGGCGGTGAATGGTGATTACTCTCCATCAGGTGACCCGCCTGCTCGTTTGCCTCCCTCTTTTATAAAAAAAAAAAAAATTAATTTAATTAGAAAGTAAAGCAAAATTTACAAAAAGCGAGGCCGCTACGCACTATTCCAATAGCTATTCTACACTATTCAATAAGTCAAAACTGTTAATGTATTTTTGTTTCTGAGATAAAGAACGCCAAAATTGGCCATTTTACGCAAAAATCACAGTTGAAATGTAATAGGCCTGTTAAACAAGATTCAGTCACCAGTTAAACGTGAACATATAAACATCGGTTTCAGCATTCAGCATTGTTAATTATTATAAACAATGGGTCAATCGCCAAGCAAAACTACAATTGTAGCGCAGGCCAGCGCAGCCTCAACCAACAGAATAAACTTGGAAGATGGAAGTGTATTAGAAAGTAAAGCAAAATTTACAAAAAGCGAGGCCGCTACGCACTATTCCAATAGCTATTCTACACTATTCAATAAGTCAAAACTGTTAATGTATTTTTGTTTCTGAGATAAAGAACGCCAAAATTGGCCATTTTACGCAAAAATCACAGTTGAAATGTAATAGGCCTGTTAAACAAGATTCAGTCACCAGTTAAACGTGAACATATAAACATCGGTTTCAGCATTCAGCATTGTTAATTATTATAAACAATGGGTCAATCGCCAAGCAAAACTACAATTGTAGCGCAGGCCAGCGCAGCCTCAACCAACAGAATAAACTTGGAAGATGGAAGTGTATTCAGCCCACATAAAATGTTTCTTGGTGGTTTAGAGTCACGCTGCCCGCCCGCGCGGGTGTAAGGGTGGTTTCAGAGTATTTTAATCTAAATTATGATTGCAAAGAGGCTGTAAATATCTTCAGAAAAGACAAATATTTGTTCAATGTCGCAAAGAGCAACAAAAATACGTTTTTAAGGACAAATAATTAAATACTCTTTTTTATGCTATGAAGGTACTCTATTTTTGTTCTAACAAAATGAAAAAATACTCTATTCTTCCTAAAAAAAGGTTGTAACTGCAGTTGGTCACCGCATCAATGCAACGATTATGCAACGCGCTCCGTCGCATCAACCTTTCGCACCATCAGCTGTTGTTTTCGCACAACCTCCAAAAATAAGCCATGTCATCGTATAAAGTGAAGTGAAATAGTGCAGTGCAGTGAAAACTAAACAATTGAAGCATTAGGTACCCTATTTACACAAATCTTTAGGACCTACGAACTACTATTTTATGTATGTGCTATATCAACATAATCGGCGTTGTTCGGATGGGTGCTGCAGAATCGGTATACACTACCTACCTATATTGATTGAATTATTTTATTTTATTGCAGAGCACGCCACCAGTACAACAACCCATAAATAGGAATAATGTGTTTTTAAAGTGTTTTAACATAAATAAAAGCACCTTTAAGTTGACTTCTATAGATAGATATCTTATTCTTATTGTCAATATATTTTAACCTGTAATGTAACCCTTATATTTTTTTTAAAAAGCGTACCGAAAGAGAGACGGTTGGTAATAACGATATTCTAAAAATAGAATTCTCTACATCATTTATTGCACCTGTATAATTTTTTGTTTGTTTACAGTGGATTATCTAATCTAAAGCATGTTTTGGTAATCTTTAAGTAAGGCATCACTGCAGGATGTTGTTACAGCTTAGATTAAAACAAAAAGGGAAGATACGGCATTAGCGTCTCGTGAGTGAGCCGCCAAAATTAGGCCTAAAGGCACAATTTATGAACGTCAGGACTGAGGAGCCACCCCTAATTTTTAAAGGAAAATCATACCATCAATTAGTAGTATAAAAAATAATTTTGTAGGACAAATTCTGGAATTTGTAGTATAATACTTTCTAAGGTACATCAATATAAAGCTGGCTCCTCAATCCATACAGTATGGATTGAGGAGCCACCCTAGAACTCGGAAAGTAATGAAGTTACATTTTTGAAAATTTTGTATGTTTTAGTAGGTATTTTGTAGGTTATCTACAAAAAATTTCAGTGCGATACTGCCGAAATTAAATAAAATACAATAGTTTTGTTGTGGCTCCTCAGCCCGTATACAAAAGCGTGAATTCCTATGAAATTGATCCACATATTAATATATTCGAACTAATGGACAATTAGTAGTATGTATGCTTGAATTTGTAGTATAGAAATAAAATAGCAAGATTAAGTAAATTAGCTAAAAAAACACATTTCATCTGGCTCCTCAATCCAGACACTTGCATTTAAATAATTGACTATATCTACCTAACTATAGAAGATAATCAAAAGCTTTATATGCCAATATTTAGTAGAAATTTCTACTAAATATCTAGGTACAAAATAACATTGTACAATTTGGTCAAAGGAAGTTATGATGATTATTCGATATTCCATACAATTCACTAAGGGTGACCATGTTATATGAATGAAAACAGGACAAATTGTTCTTTACATTAAGTTTTAACAAAATATATATTATTATGAACTTAACAATTATAATGTTATAAATATTATTTATATAATTTTAACGCAAATTTTGTTCTTTCTTTTCGACACTTTTTCATAATAAGTATGAAAAAGTGTCGATGATATTGGATAAATACATACCTAGCTTTGCATTTTTAAAACCTATATTACACTGGACTGTTGTAATCACATCATGTTCCTTTTATTCAGTAATGTCATTTGTTAAGGGTTTAAAACGTTAAACTTTTATCAGAACCTATTTCTGATGACAGATATATAAGACCTAAATCTGGGAAATAAAATACATTGTTTGAATAAAATTACAGCCTAATTAATGTAAACAAATATCTAAAAGATACTCCGTACCTATTAAATTATGTTTAAACATTATAAAAGGAATCAAAGTGAAACTTTCATCATGTCCTATCTACCACATCTGCCATTTTGTAATACTTTACAGCACTGGCATCAAAAGCTTTTAAGCCGAACCTTATAAATAAAAAAGTCTAATCGATACATTTTACTATTGATTCTTATAAAAGTAATTTTTGGGGGTTATAGTTACTCGCGTCCGTAGGTTTACCCCTGAGACCCTACACGTGACCCCTGGGTGGTGCTAAATAATGGCACTTGGTGCTGTTGTGTTTTGTCCGACCAGTGAGGGTTCCGGAGGCCCCTCCCCCACACCCCTCTTCCCAATTCCTATTCCTTCCTTAAACCTATTCCTTCCTTAAAGGCCGGCAACGCGTCTGCGATTCCACTGGTTTTGCGGGTGTCCATGGGCGGCGGTGATAGCTCTCCATCAGGTGAAATTACAACTTACACTTGACATATGAGCAGTCGCTATTTGGTGAAAAATGGACTATGGTAGAGAGTACTCTACCATAGTTTATCCTCTACTTAATACAGTCGCTTTTGCTGTCCTAATTGCCTAGTCTCTGACTAACCCTTCGGGAATAATAGTCGTAATTATATGTATGTTTGTATGTTAAAGTTAAAGTTCGAAAGTAAAGAAATAAGTTGTCACTTATATAACAGCCTTTATTTGACAAAAAATGTAATGATGCATAACACACATTACGTATAACGTTATATTAAGACTGTATGAGATCAATCTCTTTGCTTTTCCTATATTTAAAAATGTATTAAAGTAGTCAGATGTTTGCAACGAAATTTCGGTTGACCTTTCTACGACCTTGGTTTGCGGGAGCGTATTTATAAACTTGCTGCGATTCCTCTGGCGGGCGGTCCACTGTGTGGACGTTGTTGTAAACCACGTAAGCAGTATTGCCACTGCCTCTAACAAATTACAAATAACACCGCTATCTTCAACCTACATACAACGTGGTTACTGAAAAAAGCCAAGTTCATTTATATTAATGTACGTACAATAAAGATACAAAATTATTATTAATCAAGTGGATCAAATTTTGTTTAATTACACTATTTAAGTATATCAAAGAAGGGATGTCAATAGGGCTATTAAATAAGTAGATTTGTTGCTTATGTACGTAAAAATTTTAGGATTTATGATTCTGGAAGAAAGAATTAAAATAATAATTAAAAAAACAGTTACAGAAATATGTCCAAATATGAAAAATTTTACAATGCTAAACATCCTGCTGCAGGTAGCCTAAATGCTAAAAAAGCAGGATCCTGCTAAAAATGGCAACACTGCTTGTAACGCACAAAAAGCGTGTACCAGACTGTTGTAAACAAGCCTCCCCACCAGGTCACCTTGGCGGAGGCTGGTTTACAACCGCCGCACAGTCTAAGAAAAACGCAATCTAGCTGGATTTAATTGAAAATATCGACATCTATTCATTGAAGATACCGTATTGCCTGTTTATACCTAAGACCCTACTAGTCACTTCTGCATTTAAGAATTTGTTTTGTAAGTAACTCAAAATAAAAAATAAAAAATGTTAAAGTGGGTAAACAATATTCGTCGTACATTTACATTTCATGCGATATTTTTAAAGCATCAACTGTTATTACGATTTCTGATTATGTACTTATAGACACAAGAGAGTTTTTTGGTTTATTGTTGGATTGTGTATATCTTTGAGGTAAGTTCAAGTATATTTTTTGGAACTTATAATGAAACTATGATTAAAGAAACATCATTTCAAAGCTGAGGTAAAAATATTCTTTTTTTAGAGAGATTTTGTAAACAAATTTGTGCATATATCAAAACGCCCGTATTATCCTGTATTTTCTTTTAGTTTACTCAATAGTGCAGAGGCTTAACTTTAAAGTACAGTTGATACATTTTGCGATTTTTTGCGACACCCATACATTTTTTTTCCTTTTTCAGAATGCCTACCGAAATACCAAAAAAATAAATTTTCGATATTTGGACTGCAAACGCAAAAAACGAGCGATTTAATGCTATTTTTGCGTTTGTAAAAGATCAAGTGAGTTTTCTTAAGATGCTGTGAAGGAAATTAAGGACTTTTTAAGAAAGTTGTGCAGCAAATTTGAAGAAAAATGGGCAGCAAGCGGTAGACATCGTGAACGCTTGTTGAACAAAAATATAACATGGTTAAATTACATTAACTGGCCAGATAGTGTTTTGCGAGATGTACCATCTCACCAGGAAGACCACAAAAATGTCTTATGGAATGTTGCGATAAAACAAAAAAACAAAAAGTTCAAAATCTTTTCCAGTCCACTAGCCCTGAAGAAATTATAATTGCGACTGAATGTAATCTTCGAAAATCTGGTTAAAGAGATGCTGCTGCTGCTATCGTAAGAGAACTTTCAATGAGTTCAATGGGTAACATTTCCCGGAAAAACCTTAACAGAATCCAGCTCAAATATGATAGATGGTAAATTAAGTGATTAATTTAAATAACAATAAATTTGTACCTACTGCATACGTTTTTTGTAATGTAATAAGATAACATGGTTTGTAACTTCCTAGTATTATTATTTAATTGAAGCACTAAATAACACTATTTATTACATAAACCATTAGGTTAGCGCGATTAGGAATTAAATCCCGCTAGATTGCGTTTTTCCCACACTGTGCGCTGTTGTATTCCGTCCACACTTGTTGAAAACAAGGCTTTCACTTAGTTTACAACCGCCGTTGATGTTTTCCGTCACAAGTATGTTTGATTTTACAGCTAGCGGCTGTACAACTGTCATTTGTTGACAGATATTGCCAGATGACAATGAATTACAGATTAAAAATTAAAAAAGTAGGTATACAACTTATGCATAAAACGCCGGGTCTCCTTTCGTTGCAAACAACTGTCCACACTGTTGTAAACCGCTGTTGAAAACTTCGGTTTACAACAGTTTGGTAGGTATACACGCTTATTACTCGGCTCTAGCGTAATGTTGCCAACTCGAAGATTTAAACATGAAAGTGATTTCGACTTTTACATATTATACCAACATTTTCAGTCCTTTCTTTTAAAGGTTCATTAAAATCGTAAGTTGTACTTCAAAATATTTTAAAAATGTTAAATTAGTTGTAGGTAGTTGCTTTAAAAGATAATGTTTTTCTACAGTTTTAAAAATGACTCCAAATTTCTATATTTTGTCTTTGCATTTTGATAATGTTCCATGAAAACTTAATTAGTAGGTACAAACACATGCTAACATATAATCACGACTATTATCCCCGAAAGCTTAGACAGAGACTAGGCAATAAGGACAGCAAATTAAAGCAGTCCTTTACCATAGTCCACTTTTCAATAAATAGCGAGTGCTGATGTGCTCAGCGTGACAGGTGATGAGCCTATCGCCGTTCTATGCTGTTGGATGTATGTATGTGCAGTCTTTAGTCCGAAAGTTGCCTTTTACGTCACCCAAGAGGGTGGTAGTATTCTATCACCGCTACGCGACACAGTTAATTTACGTCAGCTCAGCAACAACAACGATATAGCAATCTTTCCACGCAATCTTTAGTTTACATCCTATGATGCTAAGAGTTCAGGTTTTCTTATTTTTATATTTACTTTGTTAATTAGTTAGTTTTATATTACTACAATAGTATTTAATGTAGGTAAGTACTTACTATAATTAATCAAAAGGTCGAGGTTGAGATTTCAATCAAAACCACAAAACATGTATGGTTTATTAGTAGTGATCGAAAGCTAGATAAAGTGTTACATTTTTCTTAAGAATTTTTAGAATGTAAACCTGTTTGCGTGATTTAGGAATCAACAAATAAATAAAAGAGCCATCTATGATTCTTTACCAGAACTAAGTTAGTTTCATGACAATTTGTAAAATTCTGTTTATGTTTCCTATAAACTTAAACAAATGCTATATAACCGCAATTGTGATAAATTCCATTTCTGGTCGTGTTCAAAAACTAGAGTATGAAGAGTTGTAGGTATTCATTTTAATAATCAATTGTATCAGCAGTCGGAAATACCACATGAGTATCATCAACAACCTTACACGTCCCACTGCTGGGAACAGGCTTTCCCACGCTGGCCCAATGCGGGTTAGTGTCTCATTTACTTTAAGTTAACGTACGCATTACATTTTATTATTTAAATAAATAAATAAATAATCTAATTAATTAATTATTACAAAACGTTACGTACGCGTAACGTTTTGTACATACGAAGCAAAACATACAATACGCTACCTTAATACGGGTACTTAACCATATTTTTATTCTCTTTGCCAGTATCGATATGGTCACCCTATATAGTGAATTATATGGAATATCGAATAATCATCATAACTTCCTTTGACCAAATTGTACAATGTTATTTTGTACATAGATATTTAGTAGAAATTTCTACTAAATATTGGCATATAAAGCTTTTGATTATCTTCTATAGTTAGGTAGATACAGTCAATTATTTAAATGCAAGTGTCTGGATTGAGGAGCCAGATGACATGTGTTTTTTTAGCTAATTTACTTAATCTTGCTATTTTATTTCTATACTACAAATTCAAGCATACATACTACTAATTGTCCATTAGTTCGAATATATTAATATGTGGATCAATTTCACAGGAATTCACGCTTTTGTATACGGGCTGAGGAGCCACAACCAAACTATTGTATTTTATTTAATTTCGGCAGTACCGCACTGTAATTTTTTGTAGATAACCTACAAAATACCTACTAAAACATACAAAATTTTCAAAAATGTAACTACATTACTTTCCGAGTTCTAGGGTGGCTCCTCAATCCATACTGTATGGATTGAGGAGCCAGCTTTATATTGATGTACCTTAGAAAGTATTATACTACAAATTCCAGAATTTGTCCTACAAAATTATTTTTTATACTACTAATTGATGGTATGATTTTCCTTTAAAAATTAGGGGTGGCTCCTCAATCCTGACGTTCATCACAATTTCACTTCAGTCACAATTTGCCGAGCGAACAGGCTACATCGCTCTATTGCAGATATTCTACTGTGTGGAAAAGAGAAAGACGCTACTCCGCAGTGGCGTCGGAATCGGTCGTACGTACTCGTCTGTTGCGAAGCGACCGAGACATCAACGCGCTACTTGCTGACTCCCTCGCGCTGATGTTGAAAAATACCGCTTTGTCTCGCTCGCTCGATTTACACTTTATAGGTGTGCGTGTGTGAGTGTTTGCTTAAGTAGTTGAGTAGGACTATATTTTGAATGACTACAAGTAGGAGCATGCCGTATCTTCCCTTTTGACGTGACAACGTCTTAAATTAGGTTGCGGCTGGGAGTCACTTATGAAAAAGTGTAACGCTGGGTAACGTTACGATGAGTCACCGAACGAGAGAGAGGCCCGCCGAATGCCTTGCGTCTCTCTCCCACTCAACTATGATAAATTTGTGCAATTCTTATTTTCATTCAATTCCTTGTTCCTATTGTGCAATTTAATTATATTCATATCAATAAATATTCTACCGAGAAAAAGACGTTGTCACGTAAAATCTTCGCCCGTAAAACCGACTTTACAGGCAAACAATTTTTTGTTTTAATCTAAGTGTTACAGTGATGGTTTAAGAGGCGGCTGCCTAAACGAGTAGCGATTTCGAAGATAAATTATCATATGTGTACAGCATACTAGACATGTCAAATTTTAGTATATGTTTCTTTGTATAGTTGACTAAGGCTTGAGCAAAGCAAAAACGAAAAATATTGGTTTTTGTACGATACTTTTATTTATCGAAAATGATGAGTTTTTGAGATATTATTACGTATATCTTTTTACGTTATAGAGCCTTACGTATAAAAATACAACGAATATATTACTAAGATAGTTAGTTAGGGACTGGTAAGACCATTTTTCAATTGAGTACTTAATAATCGAATTATAAATAAAAACAGTTTTGTGACTTACGTCATTTACTTCTGCGCTAAGCGTGTTGAAGCGGCGCACGCAATATTCAACCGTACTACTGCAGAAATAGAACTATTCTAAAATCTACGCGAGCGCACTCTCAGTCCCGCAATGCGCGTCATGAACGGTGGACCTGTGCAACTCGCTAGCGCACGTGCCAGAGATGCTGCTTACTTTATTATTTTATTACGTACGACTAATTGTTTAGCAAGTCGTTTTGGCTAGCCAAATTATAGGCAGCAAGAAAAATAAAAAATATGTTTAGAGGAAAAAAAGAGATTCGAAGTATATAATGCGTAATGTATGAGAGTATAAGTATAATTTTGAATCCATTTCAGTACGTAGATTTTGGGTACCTATCATAAGTCTTGCCGAAGAAATTTTTTTTGTGCTAATCTGCGATCAGATCTAAAACTATAAGCAGATTTGTTAAGGATTTTTGACTTACCTATTTAAAAAATTATTTGACTAAGGCTGTTAAACCATCGCCACGATGGTCTGTAGTCCTTCAAAATTAATAATTAATTTAAGTACATACAATAATAAAAATGATACTAAGCGCTTTGCATAAACAAAATAATACGCTTTCTCTAACTAAAGGAACAATTTGTACTTCGGAACAAAGACAACGCGTGGAGTCGCCAAATAAACTAATACATTTATTACCGATTCCAATTTGTTTAGAGGAAAGGTAAGTGTTATTCAAATCAAATAGTATTTTATAAGATCATTTCAGCAAAGTTAATTTTTTTAATACAAATCCAATCTTTAAAGAAAAAACTCTTTATTAATTTGATTAGGTATTAGGACTTTTATAATTTATTTCGATATTTAATTTTAAATACTGTATTAGTGTTTGTTTCAAATAACCTGAATTGATATTTTTTAGAATAACGTTCCTAAGCCTAGGAACTGGCAAAAATAACGCTAATGCTCAAAGCGCTACCATTCCATTACTGTCTATATGTGAAGATCTAACTCAAGTACGTTTTTTATTTATTGTTTTTAAACATAAGATACATTTCAGCGTTTCAAATTGAACAAGTTTGATTTGTACGGGATAACGCAAGGACAAATAACATACTCTAAACAGTTACTTACCTATCATTGGACGTTTCGGTCTATTTTCTATACCCGTAGCTGTGAGTGGTCTAGCTAAATGTTTCGATGTTAGTTATCTTGTTGTTTCTTGAGCTTCGATATACTTAGGTATTAGGTTGAAAGTTTAAATTCTACAGAGCACTCAAAATTTTATAGCTTTTTTTATATAAAGTTCATTCCTGGAAACGTGACAGGAATGGCCATGTGAGTATTAATTTAAACAAATATAATACTAATATAATATATTATTATATCAGTTATAATTTATTATATCAGTTGAACACAATAATTAGATATGTCACATATTTCGTATAAGTATCTCGTCTCTTTTTATATTTTCAGGTTACTGTAAATAAAAAATCGGATTGGTATTATCAAGCCGAAGGATATACAGAATAAGTGACGGCTAAAACAATCAATCCCATCCCACTGACATTATAGCTATACGTAACAGTAATGAAGACTCGTCGGAGGTCACGAGTTGCAAGGCTCCAGCAGTAGAGTGACGTTAATTAGGTTTTCCGAAATTATAATTCTACCTCCATATCAAAATACATTTACTTTGATTGACTGGTTGGATTTTATTTTTCCAATAGGTAATTTATTTTTATTTATCCAATACTTTCATATCGATAGAACAAGTAAAAGTTTTTACTTAAGTATATTCAAGCGTTAATAAAACGATAAAATATATAAAAAACATTAAAAGTAAAAGAAGCTTAGAATCCCTCACCAACTTATTCCCATTTTTTCTTCCCTGCTCCGTCATCAGATTTTGATCATCACCTAGCTACAACCTATTTGTAGAGACCATTCCAATGAGCCTAAACACGATACCTATGTTGTAACTTGGTAAGGAATTAGTTATTCTTGCAGATGCTGCAGCATCAGGTCAAAGTGACCATGTTCTTTCAATATCATTTATGTAACAGGGTATCAAATTTTGAATCGATCAGACTTATGAAAGTTGCTCAAATCCTTTTCTCGACTATGTAGACGAGAAAAGATGACGATTCTTGACGACCTCCTTGGTCGAGTGGTTTGTACACCGGTTTTCATTGTGTCGCCATCTCTGAGGTCCCGGGTTCGATCCCCGGTCGGGTCAATTTAGAAATTATTGTTTTTCTAAATTGTCTCGGGTTTGGGTGTTTTCTATGTATAATAAGTATGTATTCAAGTTTTTAAGTATGTTTATCCGTTATCTAGTAACCATTTAACGAGATTCATAACGAAGCTTCTCTTGGGCTAGATAATTGGTGTGAGTGTAAGAAAGTTTATGTATTTATGTTTATGTAGAGATAATGATCTTCAAAAGGCAAAACAAATTTTCTTTAAACACAATTCTTCTTAAAAAAGTAAAAACATTTTTATTGATTGATAGATTCTGGCTCAAAATCACTCTCGATCAAGACACCTCTCAAATAAAAAAAAACAAAATCAAAATCGGTGCATCCGTTCGGGAGATACGATAATTCGTACAGATAAACAAATTACTCAAATACACACGTTAAACTTGCAACACCCTTAGTTTTGCGTCGGGGGTTAATAAAATGTGTAAAATTGAAGTGTGTCTTTGTGCATTATAATAAAACAAATAAAAAGAACAACAACATTATAATAATACAAATATACATTGCAATCCGGCTTGACAAATATAATTTACACTACTTTTCCCGAAGAAGATTCATAATGATAAAGTTAACTTACATAAAAAAAAAAAAATTGAAACAAAAAATAAATAAAAAATTAAATAGGTATACAAAGTACAAACATGATCTTCAATATATTATAATCAAAGTTAACATACTACTGCTCATAAAAAATATGAAGAATCTGTCTTTAAAATTACTGAATAAAGTTGAAAAAAAATTGTCGAAAATGCTCTATTCATTCTATGTTCTTGGATCATGAACTCGGATGACCTGCGCGCGCGCGAATTTTGAATTGGTTGTTAATGTATCGCTAGTGTAACGAGTGTGGCATGCGGGTGGCGGGGCGCGCTGGGCGGAGCTAGCGCTGGATTTATTTTAGGGAGCCCGCTCTTAATAGAGCAAGCAGAATGTTGTAAAACTCATTGTCTAAACTCTAGACTAAAAAGGAAAAATAACACACAACACAAAGTTTATTTGCCACGTTTTTGTAACTCCATACATTGAAAGTTAATTCGCCACAGGTAGGTAATCGTTATTGTACATTCGCCACAAGTCTTCCTAGTACATCATTTTTGCATAAAGTACCGGTAGCAAGGAAAGTTCGTTTTGAGCGCTCGAAATGAAAGGTAGTTATTTTATTCTAAAATTATTGATGTAATCAATCAATCAAAATATCTTTATTCAGTAAGCCTAAAATAAGCATTTTAAATCGTCTAATTTTTTTTTTATGGATGGATGGATAGGCGCAGGAAGTATATAGATAACCTACGAAAAATAATTAGAACTAAGTAACCATAAACTAAAAGAAAATATCAATAACGAATAACGTACGTTTATTTTTAGAGTATCTACCTCTTTTCATTTATGTCACCCTGGTACTTTTAGCACAGAATAAGTAATAGTAGGTACTACCGTACTTTTAGTTCAAAGTAACTGTCATGATTCAATTTACTATTGACATAGTAAGTTGCAGCACCTAGTCCTATTCGTTTATTTCTTTTTTCCTGATAGTTAAAGGTAAGTAAGATCGCTAAGGCGCCTATCTACCTCTTTTCATTTATGTCTCCCTGGTACTTTTAGATCAGCATGACTGTCATGATTCAATTTATTATTGACGTAGTAAGTTGCATAAGCACCTAGACCTAGTTTCTATCGACATCAATATTACGAATCTTTTAAGGTCCTCTCTATTTTTTTACGGTAGGTGCGCTTCGAAGAATAAAAATATTTTAATTACCTATTCTGAAGCGCAGCCAACGGGTGCGCTTGGAGGAATAGTTTAGGTGCGCTTGGTCTGGTGCGCTTCAAAATGGGTGCGCTTCGAGGAATACCCCAAGCTCTGGTGAGCATGGTGTAAGTATTTTTTATAATTATTATTATTATTTTGTTATCTTACTATCTAAAAAATAATAAATAACGTTTTTACTTCACTTATTGTTTGATTTTTCTGCTGTCTGTGTCGAAAATAAAAGTGTGGCGAATCAACTTTACAAAAATAGAACTGTGGCGAATGTACACATACTTTTTTCTGTGGCAAATCAACTTTGTGGCGAATGTACAACAACCCCTAAATTACATACTATAAAAATAATGTATATTCGTTTTGTATATTTAACAAACATTTATGTATGTATTTTTTATATAATAGAAGGTGGCAAACGTGCAGGCGTGTCACCTGATGGAGAGCAATCTTCGCCGCCCATGGACACCCGCAATACCAGAGGAATCGCAGATGCGTTGTCGGCCTTTAAGGAGGGAATAGGTTTTAGGAAGGAATAGGAATTGTGGGGGGGGGGGGGGGAAGGGCCTCCGGGACCCTCACTGGATGGACGTAACACAACAGCACCAAGTGCTATTATTTCACGACGGATATTAGTGAGAGGGTGGTATTACACCGGGCGAGCCGGCCCAATGCGTGCTGCAACGCAGCGTGGCTCTACCACTCAGTCAGTGTAAACCTACGGACGCGAGTAACTTTAACCCCCTTATCCTTATTTATATTTATACCATCGAAAGCTTGCTTTACATAACTTGTTTAAATCTCAGTACATATATGTTTATATCACAGCAATTAGTTTTGATCTTATTTATCATAGTTAGTTCAATATCTGTTGGTGTTGGATTAGTTCATTCAGTTTATGTTTCTAGAAAATTTCAATAGAGATAGTGCATATTCTAAAATCACAAATTCAATAAACGAATCACACACCAACAATATCAACAACTTTTAATTACTTACATCGAATAAAAGTATAATACTATGTAATAGTATGTTTAAGAGGCCTATTACATTTCGACTGTGATTTTTGCGTAAAATGGCCAACTTTGGCGTTATGGATCTCAGAAACGAAAATACATTAATACTTATGACTTATTGAATAGTGTAGAATAACTATTGAAATAGTGCTTAGCGGCCTCGCTTTTTGTAAATTTAGCTTAACTTTTTAATTAAACCCAAAACGGCAGAGAAAGATTTTCATAAAGTGCGCGAAGGCACTTTTTTGAGCTCATCGATTGAACTACTGTTCTAAACAAGTGAAATAAAAAAAATATAATGTTATCTCTTATATAGTCGAATAATGCGTAGCGGCCTCGGAATTTTTAGATATCATTGATTTTATATAGGAAAAAATCTTATTCTAAAACAAAAAACTTCGAAAATTGCTTTAAATTAACTGTGAATATCTCCTATCTGCGATAATATTATTTAGCAAAATTTATACCAGAATAACTGTTACTTCATGAGGAATAAAGATTTTATAATGAATTTATTATCCTATTTCGATAAAAACGATAAATACAACTGCAAAATTACTACAAAATGCGATGCGCCGGCCGTCCGAATTCAACTTATGCTCACAGAATGGATATTTGTAATATTATGCACAAATTTATTATCCTATTTCGATAAAAACGATAAATACAACTGCAAAATTACTACAAAATGCGAAAATAGGCATTTTACGCAAAAATCACATTCGAGATGTAATAGGCCTCTTAAGGTATCACTGATGTTAAAAAGTAACAGAACCTTCCACTCCAAGAGTTGCGTCTGTTGTATCCACAGACGTTATTATACATGAACGTCAGGATTGAGGAGCCACCCCTAATTTTTAAATAAAAATCATACCATCAATTAGTAGTATAAAAAATAATTTTGTAGGACAAATTCTGAAATTTGTAGTATAATACTTTCTAAGGTACATCAATATAAAGCTGGCTCCTCAATCCATACAGTATGGATTGAGGAGCCACCCTAGAACTCGGAAAGTAATGAAGTTACATTTTTGAAAATTTAGTATGTTTTAGTAGGTATTTTGTAGGTTATCTACAAAAAATTTCAGTGCGGTACTGCCGAAATTAAATAAAATACAATAGTTTTGTTGTGGCTCCTCAGCCCGTATACAAAAGCGTGAATTCCTATGAAATTGATCCACATATTAATATATTCGAACTTCACCGCACTACACGCAATCGACTGTCATTCCATCCACATCACCTTGATGGATGGCGGTCTACTACTGTGCGTTTTTCAAGAAATTTCTTGCCTCGAACTACGTCTCGTATAACAGTGACCAAATGGACGAACTCAAAGAACAAAACCGCATATTAAAGGAAAAACTCGAAATCGCTGACAATGAGATAGACAACCTATTAACAGAAAATAAAAATATAGCCAACAAATTGGCGACTTGTGAATTAAAAATAAAACAATTATCACATATTTGTAGTTCCACGCCTAAAAAAGTTTCACTCGGTAAGCATATCAAAAATGATTCGAGGACAAATCTCAATATTTCACAGTCAGGTGATCTCTTACGAAGTAAACTTTCTTTGCCGGAAATACCGAAGATTGACTCACCCGTAAAGAGTACACCAAAACTGAACAAACTAGATAAATCAAATGAGAACCTCATAAAACCACCAACAGATGGCGCTAGCGACCTCACAACCCCGACAAATCTCAGAAAAATTCATATTTTAGGAGATGAACAATTAAGAGGTTTAGCGGCTGCTTTAGTCACATCACGTCAAGGAAAATGGAATGACAAATACATACCCATGGCGCATATACTATCCGGTGCCACAAGTACTGAGATATTAAATTACTTTAATAATATTGTAGAATCTATCACTTTAAATGACATTGTGATTTTGGGCTTTGGCAGCAATGATAGCAATTTTCACATTTTACATTCGAACATCTGTATAATTCTTAATAAAATTTGTAAAAATATTACTTATGTGTTACCGTTAAACTTTAACGCTACCTTCAATGTTAGGACACTGAATTATAATTTACATTTATGGACGAAGCATTTTGTGAATTGTACTGTTGTTGATATGAATTCGTATAATCCTCAAAAGAACACCTACATTGGTTATCTATGTTGCAGGGTGAATCTGTGCATCGACTACATCGAATATAAAAATCAATATTTATTGCCCAGCAGCTTAAAAAACCATATTAATAGACCAGCAGTTAGGAAATCTGGTGCAAATACATCGCATAACTTAAAAAAAGGTACTATACCATTTTATTTCCACAAAATGTCTAAAGGAACGACCCCCGAAATCCCCAAACAACCAAAAGAAAAGGTGGTACTTTTGCAGTTAGATCAGGTACAGGACGCTCAGAACGTTTTTTTTCGATCCGAAACTTAGTTACACTTTTACTGTGTTCCACCAAAACATCCATAGCTTAATATCAAAAAAAGACTTAATACAATTGACACTACAAGAATTGAAATTAAAAAATCAGACAGACCCGGACGTATTGTGTTTTACAGAAACGTTCGTTAAAAGTACAGATACTAAAAATATACACCTTAACGGTTTCGAACTAGCAAGTAATTACTCTAGGGATAATAAAAGAGGGGGAGCCTGTATTTTAATAAAAAAAGGTATAGAATATAAAAACATCAACTATTTTGATGAACTCATTATGATGTTTCACTTTGAATTCTGTGCTGTAAACGTAGCTCCAAGTAATACAATAATTGTCTGTATATACAGGATACCCTCAAAAATAAAAAGGCACATAGAGTACTTTTTAGAAAAAGTTGACTTATTGCTTCATAAATTTTTCTTCAAATTCAGCAAGAAAAACATTATTCTTGTAGGCGATTTTAATTTAAACATGTTGGAAGCAAATCAGTACACAACACGATTAAAAGACATTTTAAAAAAGTATAACCTCTACTCATATATAGATGTACCGACTCGACTAAACTCCTGCTTGGATCTAATAATAAGTAACATACGAGATGGGCATGGTATGACGATCCCGCTCGGTCTTTCTGACCACAACACCGCTCAAGTACTCAAATATGAGATTACCCTTTTAAAACCTATTTTAAAGGAGTATTTTATATTTAAAAGATCTTACACCACGGAAAATGTTGAAAGATTTAAGCGTTATTTAGAAATGATTTCATTCTCAGATACATATAATTATAGGGATTTAAATGTTGCATTTGATAGTTTCTATGACATTTTTCGGCTCCTTTATGATCTCTGCTTTCCAAAGATCAAAAAAAAAATAAAACAATCGCAACAATTAAAATGGACATCTAGGGGACTTGCTAAAAGTTGCAAAAGGAATAGAACTCTACGATTTAAATATTATTCAAGTAAAACTACAAATGACCGTAAGAAATATTTAATTTATAACAAATTATTAAAAAAATGCATAATCCAGGCAAAGAAACTGTCGAATAGAAAATACATTTTAAACAGTCAAAATACAGTAAGGGCGACATGGACAGTAATAAGGAATGAAATGGGACAATTTAACTCAAGAAAACATATAAACAAATTGACATATAATGGAATGGACATATTGAAACCATCTGACATTGCCAATAAGCTTATTGATTATTTCACCGACAAAACTGACTTAACAAACAATATGATTAATAAATTGACATATAGTTGCAATCACAATCACTCGAGTAACTCGATCTTCATAACACCAGTAGACGAAGAAAACATACATAGAATTATAATGTCCTTAAAAAATTTGAAATCGGAAGGTTACGACTCTATAAACACAAAAGTTATAAAAGCTTGTAACAATAAATTGTTGCGGATACTAACGTACCTCATTAACCTTTCATTAGAAACAGGAACTTTTCCAGATAAGTTAAAATATTCCATAATAAAACCGTTGCATAAAAAGGGAGACGCATCAGAAGTAGCGAACTATAGGCCGATTACACTGACATCGATATTTGCTAAAATATTTGAAAAGGTCATGAATGAAAAGCTTATATCATTTTTGACACAGCACAACATTATCCAGGAAAATCAATATGGCTTCCAAAAAAATAAAAACACGGTACACGCGGTTTTTCACCTAGTTAACAGCGTTCTACATAACGTAAATAATAAAATGAAAACTACTGTACTGTTTCTTGATATGTCCTCCGCTTTCGACTTGGTTGATCATGAGATTTTATTCAGAAAACTGGAAAGCTGCGGGGTGAGAGGACCCGCATCTGACTGGTTTCGTTCATATTTAAGAGACAGGTACCAATGTGTCGAAATTGAATATCTGGATGGTAAAAATAATACAGTGACAGTAAGATCGAAATTCAAACGAAATATATATGGCGTTCCACAAGGTAGCGTCATATCGCCTTTGCTATTTCTACTATATGTTAACGACATTGCTCCTGTAACTAAACATGAAATTGTACTATTTGCAGACGATATATCTATAGTGGTAGCATCGGATCCCGATGCCTCTATACGGCAACACGAAGCAGATATACTAGAGAGTTTGTCGTTAATGACAAACTGGTTGCATAATAATAATCTTAGAGTTAATTTATCTAAGACCAACCTCATTAATTTTAATAATTTTAAGGATCACGCTATTGACATTACTTTTAACGGACAAACTCTCAGGACGGCTAATAATGTGACATTCTTGGGTATAATTTTGGATTCAAAATTTGACTGGAAGGATCATGTTGAAAAGGTATGCAACAAGTTAAATAGATTTGCATATGCTCTATATAAACTTAGCATGGTAGCATGTAGAAACACTGCGCTTACTACATATTTCGCCTACGTCGAATCGGTTCTGAGATATGGGCTACTAATTTGGGGTAACAGTACCGAAATTAAAAAGGCATTTATTGCGCAAAAAAGGTGTGTACGCGCAATATGTCACATAGCGCCGGATGAACCCTGTCGACCATATTTTAAACTTTTAAATATACTCCCATTGCCATGCATATATGTATTCGATGTGGCAGTCTTTACATACCAGCGTTTAGATAAGTTTCCGAAGTCTAAGGACCTAACATGTAGGAGTAACAGAGATCCAAACAGATTAGTATTAGACACAGTGCCTAAAACAAAGCGCTTCCTCAAAAATTGTTATGCGATGTGTATTACCATTTTCAATAAAATACCAGAATACATAAAATGTTTGCCGCTGAGAAAATTTAAAAGTGTCCTGCGTCAATGGTTGCTTGAAAATACATTTTACTCGGTTGATGAATTTTTAAAACATAAGTAGAAAGACGCGATGTGGTGGATGCATAGACCCTATTTAGTTAAACTAAGTATTTCTGTACCTAAATATTTTGCATGCTGTAGCTTACGGCTAAGTAGGTTTAAGCGACATTGTATTCTTTGACCAACTGTATTGTACCCTATTTATGGCAAATAAAATTATGATTATGATTATGATTATGATTATGATTACAGTGTTGTGGAACCAGCTCTCGGCGGCGGTATTTCCGGACCGTTACGACTTAGGGATCTTCAAGAAACGAGCCTATTCTTTCCTTAAAGGCCGGCAACGCGCCTGCGATTCCTCTGGTTTTGCGGGTGTCCATGGGCGGCGGTGATTACTTTCCATCAGGTGACCCGCTTGCTCGTTTGCCTCCTTCTGCTATAAAAAAAAAAAAAAAAAAAAAAAAAAGGTATTTTGTAGGTTATCTACAAAAAATTTCAGTGCGGTACTGCCGAAATTAAATAAAATACAATAGTTTTGTTGTGGCTCCTCAGCCCGTATACAAAAGCGTGAATTCCTATGAAATTGATCCACATATTAATATATTCGAACTAATGGACAATTAGTAGTATGTAAGTATGTATGCTTGAATTTGTAGTATAGAAATAAAATAGCAAGATTAAGTAAATTCGCTAAAAAAATACATTTCATTTGGCTCCTCAATCCAGACACTTGCATTTAAATAATTGACTGTATCTACCTAACTATAGAAGATAATCAAAAGCTTTATATGCCAATATTTAGTAGAAATTTCTACTAAATATCTATGTACAAAATAACATTGTACAATTTGGTCAAAGGAAGTTACAATGATTATTCGATATTTCATACAATTCACTATATAGGGTGACCATATCGATACTGGCAAAGAGAAAAAAAAAATGGTTAAGTACCCGTATTAAGGTAGCATATTGTATGTTTTGCTTCTTATGTACAAAACGTTACGCGTACGTTTATTAATTAAATAATTAATTAATTATTTTCTTTATTTATTTAAATAATAAAATGTTATGCGTACGTTAACTTAAAGTAAATGAGACAGCGTGGGAAAGCCTGTTCCCAGCAGTGGGACGTGTAAGGTTGTTGATGATACTCATGGGGTATTTCCGACTGCTAATACAATTGATTATCAAAATGAATACCTACAACTCTTTATACTCTAGTTTTTGAACACGACCAGAAATGCAATTTATGACAATTGCGGTAATATAGCATATATTTAAGTTTATACAAAACATAAACAGAATATTATTGTACAAATTGTCATGAAACTAACTTAGTTCTGGTAAAGAATCATAGATGGCTCTTTTATTTATTTGTTGATTCCTAAATCACGCAAACAGGTTTACATTCCAAAAATTCTTAAGCAAAATGTAACACTTTATCTAGCTTTCGATCACTACTAATAAACCATACATGTTTTTGTGGTTTTGATTGAATTCTCAACCTCGACCTTTTGATTAATTATAGTAAGTACTTACCTATATTAAATACTGTTGTAGTAATATAAAACTAACTAATTAACAAACTAAATATAAAAATAAGAAAACCTGAACTATTAGCATCATAGGATGTAAACTAAAGATTGCGTGAAAAGAGTGCTATATCGTTGTTGTTGCTGAGCTGACGTAAATTAACTGTGTCGCGTAGCGGTGATAGAATACTACCACCCTCTTGGGTGACGTAAAAAGGCAACTTTCGGACTAAAGACTGCACATACATACATCCAACAGCACAGAACGGCGATAGGCACATCACCTGTCATGCTGAGCAAATCAGCACTCGCTATTTATTGAAAAGTGGACTATGGTAAAGGACTGCCTTAATTTGCTGTCCTTATTGCCTAGTCTCTGTCTAACCTTTCGGGGATAATAGTCGTGATTATATGTTAGTATGTGTTTGTACCCACTAATTAAGTTTTCATGGAACATTATCAAAATGCCAAGACAAAATATAGAAATTTGGAGTCATTTTTAAAACTGTAGAAAAACATTATCTTTTAAAGGAACTACCTACGACTAATTTAACATTTTTAAAATATTTTGAAGTACAACTTACGATTTTAATGAATCTTTAATAGCAAGGAGTGAAAATGTTGGTATAATATATAAAAGTCGAAATCACTTTCATGTTTAAATCTTCGAATTGGCAACATTACGCTAGAGCTGAGTAATAAGCGTGTATACCTACCAGACTGTTGAAAACCGATGTTATTGTCATCAGATCAGATCAGACCATTTATTTGCATAGAATAGGTTTACAAAGGTGTTACATAAGATCTTATTTGTAAATATAGTGCTCCATTCTGTCAATAATAATTAACATGCAAAACTTGAGTCTAAGAAATCCTTAATGCTATAAAAACATCCATCTATCAACCATTTCCGCAATTGCCTAGTCATAAGGTTTAGAGGTCCGTCTTTAAATTGTTTCGGAATTCTATTTTATATTTTAATACACTTGCAATAACAGCTGTTTTCAACAGCGGTTTACAACAGTGTGGACAGTTGTTTTCAACGAAAGGAGACCCGGCGTTTTATGCTTAAGTTGTATACCTACTTTTTTAATTTTTAATCTGTAATTCATTATCATCTGGCAATATCTGTCAACAAATGACAGTTGTACAGCCGCTAGCTGTAAAATCAAACATACTTGTGACGGAAAACATCAACGGCGGTTGTAAACTAAGTGGAAGCCTTGTTTTCAACAAGTGTGGACGGAACACAACGGCGGTTGTAAACCAGCCTCCGCCAAGGTGACCTGGTGGGGAGGCTTGTTTACAACAGTCTGGTACACGCTTTTTGTGCGTTACAAGCAGCGTTGCCTTTTTTAGCAGGATTTAGGCTACCTGCAGCAGGATGTTTAGCATTATCGTAAAAATTTTCATATTTGGACATATTTCTGTAAAACTATTGTTATTATTTTAATTCTTTCTTCCAGAATCATAAATCCTACAAGATTCAAGATTCAAGACTCAATATCATTTATTCAGGTTAGGCCATGTTTAGGTTACAGCACTTATGAATGTCATTTATGCCATCGGTTCGTAAGTCTAACTATGGGGCCTTGTACTGAGAAGAACCGGCAAGAAACTCAGCAAGGGCATTTCTTTTCTCCCTTTCTTTTACAGCGTCAATTAGAATTGAAAAATGCCCTCCCTATCATAGAAGGGCACTTTCCATTACAATAATAAAAACAAAACAACTACAAGGCATAAAAATAAAAAGTTCAGGTATTCATCAATATAAAATAATCAATGTTGTCAATGTCTTACAGTACAGAAAAATAAAAGTAAGACTACAACTACTAATATACTAATAATAAAAATAAGTTAGCAAGAGCAGACCAGCCTCCACAGGCGGCACCCGTTCACGAGTATGACATGTGAATCAGCCATCGCTTCGCTCAACCATGTTTTAGGGAACGTAACGACCCGACGCACATGCCACTACCGCAGAGACATTTAAGAGAGCATGACACACTCGAGCAACTCCAATGAAGCAAGCAAGAAAACATTTAGGCAACGTTTTACGCAACATAAGTTTTGAGTAGGTACAATAATTTCTACGTACATAAGCAACAAATCTACTTATTTAAATAGCCCCATTGGCATCCCTTCTTTGATATACATACTTAAATAGTGTAATTAAACAAAATTTGATTCACTTGATTAATAATAATTTTGTATCTTTATTGTACGTACATTAATATAAATGAACCTGGCTTTTTTCAGTAACCACGTTGTATGTAGGTTGAAGATAGCGGTGGTATTTGTAATTTGTTAGAGGCAGTGGCAATACTGCTTAAGTGGTTTACAACAACGTCCACACAGCGGACCGCCCGCCAGAGGGATCGCAGCAAGTTTTTAAAACACTCCTGCAAACCAAGGTCGTGGAAAGTTCAACTGAAATTTCGTTGCAAACATCTGTTGTAAACCGCTGTTGAAAACTTCGGTTTACAACAGTCTGGTACACGCTTAATGGAAAGTTCATTGCGTTATTTTAACTTATCACTTCATGAGAATATTTTAAACGTACGTGTTTAAAACGACTACTTTAATATATTTTTAAATATAGGAAAAGCAAAGAGATTGATCTCATACAGTCTTAATATAACGTTATACGTAATTTGTGTTATGCATCATTAGCATTTTTTGTCAAATAAAAGCTGTAATATAAGTGGCAACTTATTTCTTTACTTTCGAACTTTAACTTTTTTCATTGATTTCAAAGAATAAAACGTGTAATTCATTAGATTAATTAATTTATTCATGAGGTTTGGCTCAATAATCTTTGATGCCAGTGCCGTAAAATATACAAAATAACAGATGTGGATAGTAAATGACATAAACAAGTCTAACTTTGATTCCTTTTTAAACAATTTTGAACACAACAGTTATGTAATAAAGTAATTCAATTATTTTAACAGAACGTACACACTGATAATAATAAAGCGTGAGGCGCATACAGTAAGTTTATTTGTGTATTAATTATAGTTGTCTTACATACAAGATCAGAAAAATGATTGAACGATGCAAAGTGTTAAAACCAAGGAACATAAATACAAACATACATATAATTACGACTATTATTCCCGAAGGGTTAGTCAGAGACTAGGCAATTAGGACCGCAAAAGCATTCCTCTACCATAGTCCATTTGCACCAAAAAGCGACTGCTCATAAGTCAAGTGTAAGTTATATATATATTTTAAAAAAATATATATAATAATAGAAGGAGGCAAACGAGCAGGCCTGATGGAGAGTAATCACCGCCGCCCATGGACACCCCGCAAAACCAGAGGAATCGCAGACGCGTTGCCGGCCTTTAAGGGAGGAATAGGTTTAAGGAAGGAATAGTAATTGCGAAGAGGGGGGTGGGGGAGGGGCCTCCGGAACCCTCACTGGTCGGACGAAACACAACAGCACCAAGTGCCATTATTTCACGCCGAATATTCGTGAGAGGGTGGTATTACGTCGGGCGAGCCGGCCCAATGCGTGCTGCAACGCAGCGTGGCTCTATCACTCAGTCAGTGTCACTCATTTAGCACCACCCAGGGGTCACGTGTAGGGTCTCAGGGGTAAACCTAGGAACGCGAGTAACTTTAACCCCCAAAATTACTTTTATAAGAATCAATAGTAAAATGTATCGATTAGACTTTATTATTTATAAGGTTCGGCTCAAAAGTTCTTGATGCCAGTGCTGTAAAGTATTACAAAATGGCAGATGTGGTAGATAGGGCATGATGAAAGTTTTACTTTAATTCCTTTTATAATGTTTAAACATAATTTAATAGGTACGAAGCATCTTTTAGATATTTGTTTACATTAATTAGGCTGTAATTTTATTCAAACAATGTATTTTATTTCTCAGATTCAGATCTTATATATCTGTCATCAGAAATAGAATCTGATAAAAGTTTAACGTTTTAAACTCTTACCAAATTACATTACTGAATAAAAGGAACAAGATGTGATTACAACAGCCCAGTGTAATGTAGCTTTTAAAAATGCAAAGTATTAGCAATTGTTAAGTTACAAATTAAAAAAGTGTCGAAAAGAAAGAACAAAATTTGCGTTAAAATTATATAAATAATATTTATAACATTATAATTGTTAAGTTCATAATAATAAATATTTTGTTATAATGAAATGTAAAGAACAATTTGTCCTGTTTTCATTCATATAACATGGTCACCCTTAGTGAATTGTATGGAATATCGAATAATCATTGTAACTTCCTTTGACCAAATTGTACAATGTTATTTGTACATAGATATTTAGTAGAAATTTCTACTAAATATTGGCATATAAAGCTTTTGATTATCTTCTATAGTTAGGTAGATACAGTCAATTATTTAAATGCAAGTGTCTGGATTGAGGAGCCAGATGAAATGTGTTTTTTTAGCGAATTTACTTAAATTTTAGCGAAATTTCTTGCTATTTTATTTCTATACTACAAATTCAAGCATACATACTACTAATTGTCCATTAGTTCGAATATATTAATATGTGGATCAATTTCATAGGAATTCACGCTTTTGTATACGGGCTGAGGAGCCACAACAAAACTATTGTATTTTATTTAATTTCGGCAGTACCGCACTGAAATTTTTTGTAGATAACCTACAAAATACCTTTTTTTTTTTTTTTTTTTTTTATAGCAGAAGGAGGCAAACGAGCAAGCGGGTCACCTGATGGAAAGTAATCACCGCCGCCCATGGACACCCGCAAAACCAGAGGAATCGCAGGCGCGTTGCCGGCCTTTAAGGAAAGAATAGGCTCGTTTCTTGAAGATCCCTAAGTCGTAACGGTCCGGAAATACCGCCGCCGAGAGCTGGTTCCACAACACTGTAGTTCGAGGCAAGAAATTTCTTGAAAAACGCACAGTAGTAGACCGCCATCCATCAAGGTGATGTGGATGGAATGACAGTCGATTGCGTGTAGTGCGGTGAAGGAAATTAGCGGCAGGGATCAAGCCGAACAATTCCTCAGAACACTCCCCATGATATATACGGTACAATATACAGAGAGACGCAACGTCTCTCCGAAGAGCCAGTGGATCGAGCCGACCTGAAATAACCACGTCGCCGACAATTCGAGCAGCTCTGCGTTGAATGCGGTCAAATGGAAGGAGTTGGTATTGGGGTGCTCCAGCCCAGAGATGGGAGCAGTATTCATATACCTACTAAAACATACTAAATTTTCAAAAATGTAACTTCATTACTTTCCGAGTTCTATTGTGGCTCCTCAATCCATACTGTATGGATTGAGGAGCCAGCTTTATATTGATGTACCTTAGAAAGTATTATACTACAAATTTCAGAATTTGTCCTACAAAATTATTTTTTATACTACTAATTGATGGTATGATTTTCCTTTAAAAATTAGGGGTGGCTCCTCAGTCCTGACGTTCATTATTATACGTCTGTGGTTGTATCAATCCGGGATCGACCAAATAGCGATATATCCTTGTCTCTATCGTTAACGGACGAAACCGGACGGGTGGCTTGTTAATTGTAATCTAAGTCGAAAGTACGTTTTATACTCACAATAACTTCAAAGACGACACCGCGTCTTCGTAAATATTCATAAATACATTCATACGGTTTCTTAGGCCTTTATAATCCTTCACCAGAGTACCTACCCATCACAAATTATTTCATGATTTCAATATCACTGGACCAAATAGCCATTTTTTTCAAAATTTTGCGAATGCAACAACCAACGACACACGTGATCTATGACCTTGACTTACATTCAACTGAACTTGATAATAACATAACAAGCAAAACCAACTTCTGCCCATCGCACTGCGATCGATGCGTTTGAGTAGAGACAAGGATAGCGCTATTTGACCAATCCCGAGAAACAAAAGCGCGCTACTCAAAATGGCGCCATGGACCCAGCTTTTTTGTATTTATAGGTACTTTCTGGTTTTTGTTGGAATTATATATGTTAACATAGTTATTTAATAACAACAAATGTGTGTTACATTAAAGTTTCAAAGAGACAAATAAACTTTTTTTAAACTAAATGCTGTTTTTCTTCATAACATGCTTAGGTATAAAATAATGTAAAACATCTTAGATAGTTTCACCACCCTGTACATTGCTGCCGCTTTCAATTTCAAAAAGTATTATCTAGAATGCGTTGCCGTTTAAATTTGAGCCTTTTTGTTTAGGTGGTAAAGTTGCTATTATCATAAAATATTTTGTTGTTTATGCGTTTCGTTGTGCACTACTAAAAGCGGTCGAACTTAACAATAGATAACAATACCATTTATTGGAAAATAAGCTCTTAAATGGATTCCGACATTTTGCAAATTTTCTACTATACATATTTCGTTTTCATTGAGATTTCAAATATGAGGATTACAGCTTGAAGCACACCTTATTTTCCAATGAATGGTATTGTTATCTATTGTTAAGTTCGACTGCTTTTAGTAGTGCACAACGAAATGAGTGACACTGACTGAGTGGTAGAGCCACGCTGCGTTGCAGCACGCATTGGGCCGGCTCGCCCGGCGTAATACCACCCTCTCACTAATATCCGGCGTGAAATAATAGCACTTGGTGCTGTTGTGATTCGTCCGACCAATGAGGGTTCCGGAGGCCCTTACCCCCCCATCCCCCCCCCCAATTCCTATTGCTTCCTAAAACCTATTCCCTCCGTAAAGGCCGACAATTCATCTGCGATTCCTCTGGTGTTGCGGGTGTCCATGGGCGGCGAAGATTACTCTCCAACAGGTGACCCGCCTGCTCATTTGCCACCTTCTATTATATAAAAAAAATGTAAATAAATGTTTGTTTTTTTGTTTAATTATAACAGCTGCTATGGAAAACGCCTAATTGGAAGTAATGTTATTAAGCGGAATATTTCACAATCATATCAAATGAAGTTACAAATTTTGAACACGACTGTACATACATAGAAATGTAGGGAAAGTAAAAACTTTTTATTTTGAAATTAAATCAGCTCAAATTTATTATCACTTTATACGACTATTTCATGACTATTTTTTGGAACCTAAACCAATCCGAAAGATTTTACCGTTTGCTTGCACCAGAAATGAGGATTACAGCTTGACGTTCAAGCCATAATCCTCACTAACCTATAGCTATAACGCCGAAACTATAATGCGACTATTTTTTTTACATGTACGACTATTTATGACTTTTTCATGACTATTTTTTAGCGTTGTCAAAATTTGTTTTCATTAAGATTTCAAATATGAGGATTACAGCTTGAAGCACACGAAATATACACCTAACCAGTGAGCACGTGCTATCATTTACCGGCCCTTCTGTAATATTTGGAGTTAGATATAATACAATATAACTACGTTTGTACCAGTGAATATCAGTACACCCAGTAAACAGTAACCCGGTTTGGCACCGATCTTACTACTAGCACAGAATAAAATAGTACTACCCTACCCTACTACACGAAAGAGATTTACTGTCAGCAAATAGTTTAATACATTTATATCAGTGAAATTAAATGATTTTTTTTATACATTACGCCCGCCTGCACTGTAATCAGACCACAGCTCTCCCAAAAATGTATTAACTAACATCGCTCCTACATGTTGTTACATTCGAGATGTTGTCCCTTTTGGGGAAAAGGACGAAAATCCCAAACGCAAGTTTCAGTGGGTTGTTGTAAAATAAAACCATAAATGTTCAACAGCTAGGTAGTATATTGTAAAAGAACACAACTAAAAGACCCTAAATTCCGTTCAATGACAATAAATTAATAATATAAATTTTAATTCACAGTGAGGAGTTTAGTAACAATTTTTCCTTAATATTAAATTAGGTGGTAATCATTTACATTGCTCATTCTAATTTATCAGGCCGAAAATACAAAAAAAAACTATCGGTCGTTATTGCCCCGACGGGGCAATTTCAAATTAATTTCAAATAAATTTTCTAATAATTTTGTCAACTTTAATTTATTGTCTAAATCAATCTAAACCTTATTACAATGCTATCACACACCCTAAAACGCAAGAAAATCCTATGGCTCAAAAGTGACCCAGCGGGTCTATGATAATATTAATTTTTAAATAAATTTTATTATAGTGTTCCTCTTACTACCTAACCAGCCAGCTAATATTTCAGCGGTAAGAGCTATGGTCGTGGGTGGTTGGGATAAAATCAGTACCTTAAAACCAGTAAAAAATTAAAGTTAGCGTTTAATCAGATTAACCATATAAAAACCTAAACCTCCACGGTTTTAGGTTTTTATATGGTTAATCTGGTTAAACCGTGGGGTTATACCGAAATCAAATTAAAAATAAAGGGCGCCAGAATCGTATAGTCGATCCGGACCTGGGAGACGACGTTAACATACAACTTCACAATACAGGTCGAACTCGCAGATCCTCAAAGGTTGATAAGTTTACCAACGATTTTAAGTTGGATGGAGGGTATTAATATACCCTACTAAAAAATTGTAGACCCTACTAAAAATGAAAGACCAACTTTCTTCTGAGAGTGGAGCTACTGGAGTCGCGATACAATATCAGTTTCAAGGCATTTGTGGTGCGAATCCCGACAGCCAAGCTGGACACTTTTATAAAGGAGGACTTCTGGCCGAAGGGCGTGATGTACCGGCGTTTCCGCGGGATATTTGCCCACCAACACCACCGGAGCAGCACAAGCCAAAGCTAAATACTAACATAGTTATAAGTTATATTTATTTTGTATGTATGTTAGTCTGTAAGGTATATATTATATGGGCCTCATAGTATTTTTACCATCTTTACATTGTGTGTTGCCTGAATTAAAGAATTTTATTATTATTATACTCTTTATTTAATATACAATATATATCTTAAGAATTTTTTTTTACAATATTTTATATAAAAACATATTTACAATATAAAATATTATAAAAAACTTAACATAGGTTGCCACCGGCAGCGGGGATAGACCCAAGCTATCGGTGGTTAGGGCTGCAGAGTGAGGAACCTCCTCACAATACGTGCCGTGTCAAGGAGTACTACCTTCTGTATCTGACCCTTGACCCAACCTTTTAGCGAGAGCCTCTCTAGATGTTGATCGAGGCTCTTAGCTATAAGACCGTGTGCCGAAACGACTATCGGTACAATAATAGTTGAATCCACATCCCACATGGCGGCAACCTCATGAGCCAAGTCAAGGTACTTACTGAGCTTGTCCTTCTCGGCTTTCACGAGGTTCTCGTCATGAGGTATGGTAATATTAACTAATATTGCTTGGCGCTGAGATCGGTCGATCACCACGATATCAGGCTTATTGGCGACAATAGTCCTATCCGTGATGATAGAGCGATCCCAGTAGAGCGTTGCATGACCATTTTCGAGTACATGACAAAACCTAAAGTAGGTCAATAGCAAAACAAGCTCTTTCGTCATACGAGCTGCAAAATTAGCTGTTTATCCTCGTGTCCCAAGATATTAAACCTCAAATAATTGAATAGAGCTCGATCAGACTATTACACTCGAATGAGGTCATGGGTGCGACGCCAGATGATCGCGTCGCGTGCACTATAAAAAAACTTAGCAAAAGTACAACATTATTCTGTGGTATAACGTCCACTCCACAGTTAATGAGGTAAATATTGGTATTATAATATAACATTCTATTTTCTTACTACCACCCCCTTTCTTCCCTTGGGCGTCGTAAAAGGCGACTAACAGACTAAAGACTGCACAAACAAGCGGCGATGGGCTCACCACCTGTCACGTTGAGCCACAGAATACGTCTGTGCGTTGAGCACATTAATTTGCAGTCGCTATTTGGTGAAAAGTGGACTATGGCAGAGGACTGCTTTTGCGGTCCTCATTGCCTAGTCTCTGACTAACCCTTCGGGGATAATAGTCGTGATTATATTTATTTGTTTTATTTATTTTATTCTATATTTTACAACTTTCTACGCTCACCTCAATTAGCTAGCCCAAGTTAATCTTCTTTTTAAAACTCGTTAAAATGGTTTAACTAAATAACATAAATATACATATATATAATCACGACTATTATCCCCGAAGGGTTAGTCAGAGACTAGGCAATAAGCACCGCAAAAGCAGTCTTCTGCCATAGTCCAGTTTTCACCAAATAGCGACTGCACATGTGCTCAGCGTGGTAGATGGTGAGCCCATCGCCGCTCTATGCTGTTGGATGTAATATGTGCAGTGTTTAGTCCTTTAGTAGCTCCTTTTACGACACCCAAGGGAAGTGAGGGGGTGTCGTAGTCGTAGTATACTTTCACCGGTTGCGACACGTTCAAATTAATAATTAAAAATAATAAATATACATAAAAATAAAAAAAAACACTAAGACTCTAAAATCAATTTAGAAAAACAGTTTTTTCTATTAATGTTTTATAGTTTAGCGTTTTATTGAGAGTGGTGAAAACTCAGAGGTGAAAACTTCGAAGATTTGATGAAGCAATGTTGACTAAAAACATAAGCATAAAGCACTGACAAATTTCGACGGTTGAAAGCCAGACCTCGGTAGCCAAGTAGTTAAGGCAGCCGCCCGGAATGCGGAAGGTGCGTGGTTCGATTCGCGCCTGAGGCAAGGACCGGAACCGCTTACCAAATAAGGGGTTTTTGATTGGGTAATTCATAGACTTGTATTCACTAACCCTATCAATACGGTTAGCATATCGTCGACTTACCACATCGAATGGATAACTAAATTGATACAGTTAATTAGGGTAAGCACTAGCCGCATCCAAAAACCCTGTTGAAGCTAACCCTATAAAAAGGGTTTTAACGCGCACAAGCGATTCAAGCTTCTACGTGCAATGCATTAGACTTATTATTGCATTACTGTTTACGTGTGTAGCTTTCAACAGAGGCCCCTCGGCGGCGAGCGTGCTGCAAAATATCGCTTACTCGTAGTCAGATAGTAACGAATCTTATAAATAAGTTATTCGCACTAAAGTTAATTTTCGTTTGACTTGTCAATCAGTTCACGTTAAGACCTGTCGCGCGGTGCTTGTAATGCAGCTTGTTAGATTTTTACAAGCTTTTATTTAGTTTCACCTGTCCGTTTCTCATCAAATCTAGCAAATTAAATTTTATCCACTCCTTGGTTACTGATTGAGCTGAAATTTTGCATGCATGTGTAAAGCGCGTGACAATGCAATATTATGATAACATGGTGCTGATCTGATGATGGAGCTGGAAGGTGGCCATAGAAACTTCGCAATTAACCGACACAACCTCATCGTGTTTGGGCTCGTTTAAATTGTCTTGACGAGTAGATTGTCTTTCAATGGTAACCAGCGTCTGATGATTGAGCTGGAAGGTGGTCATAGGAACTCAGTTAAGAAACGACGAAACCCCATCGAGTCTCGGCTCGTTTGATTCGTCTTGACGAGTACTTTGGTGCTAGATGGTAACCAGGGTCTGATGATGGAGCTGGAAGATGGCCATAGGAACTCAGTAATTAAACGACATAACCCCATCGAGCATGGGCTCGTTTGACTCGTCTTGACGAGTATTTTGGTGCTAGATGGTAACCAGGGTGTGATGATGGAGCTGAAAGGTGGCCATAGGAACTCAGCAATTAAACGACACAACCGCGTCGAGTTTGATTCGTCTTAATGGGTGGACTTTTTATTGATATGTAAAGGAATTAAAATATGAAATAATACTAAAAAGTTAAAATTAAAAAGAAAATACTTTTTCAAAACAAGCTTTTTTCATGTTCTTGATGATAAAAAGAACTAAAAATTTTTAAATAATTATTTAATCCTGATAAGAAAAATATCGGTATACCTACATTGCAACCTTTAACGGTAATTGACCATATTCGTCTACGTCACAATAACCAAATATTGTAAGTAGGTAACATACCTTTTAGACATTTTTATTAAACTATAATGCGCTTTTATCACATACCCAATGTTTTATAAATAAAAGAGTGTTACATTGTGATTGCAAAAAAAAATGACGGTGTAATAATGCTAAATGTTCTTTAATGTTCCATAACAATGTAATTCTTACGCTTTTATTTATAAAAAAATGGGTATATGATAAAAACGCAAAGATTTAATACAAGGTGTAAGGTTTTATGGTTTAATAAAAATGTCTAATAGGTATGTACCTACTTACGATATTTGATTATTATGACGTAGACGAATATGGTTAATTACCGTTTAAAGTTGCATGTAGGTATACCTATTCTAATGATATTTTTCTTATCAGGATTAAATTATTATTTTTAAATTTTTAGACTTTTTAACAACAAGAACATAATAAAAGCTTGTTTTTAAACAGTATTTTTTTCTTTTAGTTTTTGTTATTTTTTGTTTAGATAATGCTGGCCCAATGCGGGTTGGTAGGATCATACATTGTACATTATTAAGGTACCTACCTATATACTATGTGGTTTTTTATTTTTTCAAAGTCTCTATTGACCGAGCAAGGTTTGTATGGAAAATAAAAATAATATCTCGTGTTTTGGCCTTTTTCTTGGAAAAAGTTGTTCAGTTTTATGGTCTGGTCAACCCACCGGGGTCTAAGACAAATAAAAAACCACGTTATTATTTGGAAACTTAATAAGTCCCGACATAAAGTCCGGATATTAAGCCAAGGCAACTTGACCGTTCTTCCAAGCCTTACAACATAAGAGTAGCGAACTTGATTTCTTTGCCTGTATCAGCCATGCAGGGCCGTCTGACGTCACGTCCGGCCTCCCCCGACTACGGTTACCATCCGGCCGGATTATGCCGGAAATGTCCGGACTTTTAAGACTCTAGTCCGGACTCTGTCCGGCTCTTTAGTTTGTCTGGATTTTGGAATATGCAAGCGATCAACGAGTGATCTTCTAGCGTATGTTACTCACGCGTGGGGTGAAGCGACGGACAAGCATATCCCTGGCAGTTGGCCTTGATATCGCCAAAGATTTCGATAGAGTGTGGCATCGTTCCCTTCTTTCCAAGTTGCCGGCCTTCGGTGTGCTGCCCCGTTTGTGCGCCTAGGTTTCAGACTTTCTAGTGGAGCGGAAGATTCGTGTTCTTTGTGAGGGTAGTTCCTCCGCGTTTTACAAGGTTAATGCATGAGTGCCGCAGGGTTCTGTGTTCTTATCTAATCCTATTTTTTCTGCATATTAATAACATGTTGTCCTTGGGCAATATTCATTGTTATGCGGATGACAGTACGGTGCATGAGCGATACTTGGGACATCCTGCGGTAAAGCATGCCGATATCGTTGCGAAAAGGCAAGAACTGGTTGCTAAACTGAAACTGACTCTCGATCGTACACGTATCGATCGCTGTACAAGACTCAGGTGCGATCGAGTATGGAGTGTTGTTCCCACCTATTATGGGACGGCTCCGCTAAATACCTCCTCGATGCACTTGATAAGCTGCAAAGGCGAGCGGTACGCATTATTGGAGATGCTGAGGTTACAGCCTCTCTCGAGGACCTCCAGCTGCGTAGAGACATTGCTCCTCTCAGTGTCTTCTACCGAAATTACTACAGAGAGTGTCTCTCCCGGACTACACGTGCTGGTCTTATGAACCACCATCATACTGTGCAGACTATCAGTACTCGTACCAAAAAATACAATGGTTGCGCTTGTTACCGTGCTTATTTCACGGTGGGGAGCGCTCTCATTATTTTGGACTGCATCGGCTGCTTACCATCAGGCATGATGCAGTCACTATGACGAGTTAATAAAAAAAATCATAAAACAACAGCACATGAGTAAAGAAACGGAACAGAGACAAAGCTTCTAGGGAGCATACGAAAATTCTTACTTATTTTAGTAAGGTTTCAAAAGAGAATAAAATAAAATAAACAAACTTTTACGAGGTTTTTATTAGTAAAAGTTTATTTTTTCTTTTTAGCGCATTAAAATAAAAGGTTTTTTACTTTTAATTTATTTTTTACTTTTTAGTTGATCTCACTGAACGTGTATCCAATATTTGTTCACAGCCATCAAACCACCACTCACCACCCATCAAAACGGTCCACCCATTAAGACGAATCAAACTTTTCGTTTGTTCGTCTTAATGGTTCGTTCCTATAGCAACTTTCCAGCTCTGATGGAGCTGGAAAGTTGCTATAGGAACGAACCTACATTACATTAATGCTACACGGTAACCAGACCCTGGTTACCGTGTAGCATTAATGTACTTGTCAAGACGAATTAAACGAGCCCGTACTCGATGGAGTTATGTCGTTTAATTACTGAGTTCCATGGCCATCTTGCAGCTCCATCATCAGACCCTGGTTACCATCTAGCACCAAAGTACTCGTCAAGACGAATCAAACGAGCCCATACTCGATGGAGTTATGTCGTTTAATTACTGAGTTCCATGGCCATCTTGCAGCTCCATCATCAGATCCTGGTTACCATCTAGCACCAAAGTACTCGTCAAGACGAATAAAACGAGCTGAGACTCGATGGGGTTGCGTCGTTTCTTTACTGAGTTCCTAGGACCACATTCCAGCTCCATCATCAGATCAGACCCTGGTAACCATCTAAAAACAAAGTACTCATCAAGACGAATCAAACGAGCTGAGACTCGATGGGGTTGCGTCGTTTCTTTACTGAGTTCCTAGGACCACATTCCAGCTCCATCATCAGATCAGACCCTGGTAACCATCTAAAAACAAAGTACTCGTTAAGACGAATGAAACGAGCCGAAACTCGATGGGGTTGCGTTGTTTCATTACAGAGTTTCTGTGACCACCTTCCAGCTCCATCATCAAACCCTGGTTACCATTGAAAGACAAACTACTTGTCAAGACGATTCAAACGAGCTCAAATTCGATGAGGTTGTGTTGTTTTATTGCGAAATTCCTATGACCACCTTCCAGCTTCCAGTTTCCTTAGCACCATGTTATCATAATATTGCATTGTGACGCGATTTACACATGTTTGCAAAATTTCAACTTAATCGGTAAACGGGAATTGGATCAAAATTAAGTTGCAAGATTTCACCCGAACAAACATGCATTGCAAGTTAAATAAAAAGCTTGTATAGTAATATCATAGACAAATAAGTATTATTCATACAAACGGTAATAGTTAACCACCATTTTACAAGTCCAGAACTAATTATTTACACTTTTATAACTATTTACAGTCTATTCAACTTAAAACAGTTTCATAAGAAATATGCAGAAGCACAAAACAAATGACGTGCTTTGTGCAGTGCAGGCCCTCCGTTCGTCCACTGGCCGTGCGAGCGTAAACCGGATTTATCTAGTGGCGGCACGTACGCGACGCAGCGGCTAGTTGACACGCACACATGCGCCGTATGCTTGTAGTAGTTGACTTGCGAGTCGCGAGACGGCGGCGCGGGCGGTGGCGGCGCGGTTGTATGAAGCTTTGTCTCTGTTCCGTTTTTTTAGTTTCTTTACTCATGTGACAACAGCGGACTGCAGTCCGCCGCCCGCAACCCGCCGCCAGCTGTGCGCGAAAACGAGATAGGAGACAATAGGGTAACCTTATTAGTTGATAAGCGCTTAAAATTACCGTTACAAAAACCCTATTTGATTAGGTAAGTGCATTGGAAGCAGTTAACCTTATTCAAAAAAGTTACCGCTACGAAAGGCTAACCCTATTAATAGGGAAACCCTATCGTTCGGTAACCATTTGATGGGGTTTCCCTAACAATGGGCTTAACCAAAAAAAGGGGTTTTCCGGTCCCTGGCCTGAGGTTGTCGTCTTTTTCAGTGTTTAAAATTTTACTTTAGTTTTTTCTAAAATGACCCGACCGAGAATTGAACCCCGGACCTCAGAGATGGCGCGACGCCAGACCCGGCGCGATAACCACTCGACCGCGGAGGTCGTCATATTTAAAGATCTTTACTTTAAAGGCCCCACTGCTGGGGAGGCCTATACCTCCCCACCTGGACACATGATATCAGCACATGCGGCGATTAAGCCCTAGTAAGTAGGGTTGCCACCCGTACTCTTAAATAGAGTATTGTATTCTTTTTCATGTAGGCGTACTCTATAACCTACGACACCAATAGAGTACGCTAAAATACTCTATTTACGAAAAACTGATCGTTACTGGTTATAAGTACTTCAGCGTTCACTGAGAGTCTTCTCCCTTATGAATGTAAAGTGGGGAGACGAAAGAAATAGAGCTACCCTAAATTTAATAAAAAAACTAGTTGATTATATTTTTCAATCTAAATTTTGATTGCAAAGAGGCTGTAAATATCTTCAAGAAAGACAAATATTTGTTAAATGTCGCAAAGAGCAACAAAAAATACGTTTTTAAGGACAAATAAATAAATATTCTTTTTTATGCTATGTACTCTATTTTTGCTCTAACAAAATTAAAAAATACTCTATTCGTCATAAAAAAAAGGTGGCAACCCTACTAGTAACCCACCGCGCATGCCCAATGCGGGTTGGTGGGTTTTAACGGCCATCTTACGACTACAGGGACCAATGGCTATACGTGCCTTCCGTACGTAACATCTGTGATCCTTAAATAAAGAAAATATAATAAAATAAATCAATAAACACGGCCTCTACTCGTACAATGGGGATGTTGACAAAACAACAATTTCTAATAAAAGTGGAACAAACATACCAAACAGCTCTTCGAAACAATAACCATTGTTTGATTTGACGTAAACATTAATATTTTCCTAATTACAACGGTAATTAATATAAACCAATTGCGGTAAATAGTAAAGTTATAAAAATAAAGAAAAACTAAAACACAAACAGATTAAAGTAAAAAAAAAAACATAATTTCACAATAAATGCATCCTTCTCTCAAATCAAAACGTTAAGCAAATTCTTAACCTTAGGTTTAATTATGTCAGGTGGTTAGACTACTGCACAGCCCCCCTACCTAGACCCTATAAGTGGCAAACGTCTACTCGTAAGACGAATTACGAATTGACAGGGGATTAGCAAGCTGAAGTGGCAGTGGGCCGGCCATATCAGTCGCAGAACCGATGACCGTTGGGGTAGACGAGTTCTGGAGTGGAGACCGCGTATCGGCAAGCGTAGCGCAGGACGCCCTCAGACAAGGTGGAGCGACGATCCTCGCAAGGTGGCTGGCAAGAGCTGGATGAGGGGTGCTCAGTGGCGTGTTCTTGGAGGGGGTATGTCCAGCAGTGGACAAGTATAGGCTGATGATGATGATGATGAGGGGGTGAGCGTTTGCTACTTGACTAAAATGGCTGATCTCTTAGACCTAGAGTTCGATTTCTAGTAAGAAGATATAGGGATGCGTATTAAACTCGGTTTCCACCGTCTTATCTACGGTCGCTAGAACAATAATGTTAGTAGCATTAAAGACAGTTAGAGATATGATAGCCAAATTCAGGCATCTCATTATCTTAGTGGTGCCTGCTGCGGTTCCCCTCTTACAGTAACACGTCGACCCATCGGGAACTTTAGTGGAACCCCCTTTTACTACTCTTCCTGGTGCCATAACAACAATGATAATAGCATTGTTGTGTTCAGACAGTTAAGAGATAAGATAACCAGTTCCTCGGTGGTTGAGGATTTCGGGTGAAACGCGATTCCACCTTCGGCCTTTTCGTCACTTCAGATCAGGTGAGGTAAAGGTCAAGCGCCTTAGCGGATCAAAAACAAACAAGATCTTCTTAGATACGAGGGACTATTCTATCCGCAGCTAAATTGATAAAACTAACTCAGCCAATTCGGAAACACACTACCACTTCAACGAGGACTATCAACTCGGGAGTCCATCTTTCGACGAAGCCATAAATCGGCCTCTTGATAAATCTACCAATAGGGTAACTTCATTTTGGCAATCGCTGTAAAATTAGTACTCTTATCCCCTTGTTTGACACGAACACTATTCTAGAGGTAGCTAATAATTGATTAATTGTGTCTTTTATTACGATAGCTGAGCTCTTATTGATGGATTCTTGCCTCGCGCATTGATTAGCTACCTCAGCCTACCTGGAACTGCTCTAATGGTTAGGCAACCTTAAGCTGCCTTCCACGAAAGAGCTCGAACACTACATGTTTCCAACTGTATAGGCGCCGACGGCACCATACAGAATGTACACAAGCAGCCAGCCAGACAGCGTTGAGACCCAGTTCCACTTCAGCTTGGCGCAATGCCAACTAGATCTTCCAATGCCACACGCGAGCCTAGACAAAATACCCATTGATTGATGAGTCAGCGCGTTGAGAAACATACGCCATGTTTTCTGACTCTGAAATTCTGAATGCGCAAAAACATTGTGGGCCGGCCGGCAGGGTGAGGGTAGGGTTGACAGATGATAATTTGATAAAGATGGGTGTAAAAAGGAGGATTTTATTTAAAAAGGAGGACATTCACAATCGATTTTTTTTTTACTTTACTTTATTTTAATCATATTTAGCTGAGCTGCCAATTTTTGCAAGAAGTTCTTAATTTTTCAATAAATAATTGTCACATTTTTGAAGTACTATTAAGCTATAATTAATGATTTAACTGACTGCACACTTGTCTGTTCCTCTCTTGGCTCCACTAAGTATTCTATTAATCAGTGAAAAAACTCTTTCCACATTTGCGTTGTGTGCGTTTATACAAAAATAAAACTCGCAGATCTTGAGCAGTTCTGAAAAACATTCAATGTTTTTAGCAAAAAGGAGGACTTACAGTAGGTAAGGGAGGACGAAACATGGAAAAGGAGGACATGTCCTTCTTTTGGATACCTTTTGGCAACCCCTGGGGTTAGGGTGACTGATGCTACGTCGTTTACGACGCACCAGTTGTCCTTGCAGTCTGGACTCCAATTAAAATCAGGTAAAGTTATATGCCGGGATTTATATAAAAAAAGGAAAAACAGAGGTAACTCTTAAAGATAGAGAATGTATTATCATCAGCTCGATGGCGCAGCGGCGTTCGGCTAGCGACCATGACAGCTAGGCGCATTGCATATTGCATTGCTTCGGAAGATAAGTAAAGCAGTGAGTGGGTCCCTGTTGCTGCCGTAAGATGGCAGACGTTAAAACCTACCGACCCGCACTGGGCCTGCGTGGTGGGTTTGATTGTTTGTTTGTTTGAATTGAATAGGCTTCGAAACTACTAGACCGATTTGAAAAATTCTTTCACCGTTGGGAAGCTACACTATCTCCGGGTGACATAGGCTATATAGGTAATATTTTCAAAAAATCGTCACGGGGTACAGGGTCCACGCGGACAAAGTCGCGAGCGGTCCGCTAGTATTATGATAATTATATGACTTGTGGTATGGCCAATGCGTAGTTTCAAGTTTCGCGAAAAGTAGCAAGCCAGGCGACTTAGAACTTTAGATAATACAACTTATCAGTATAAAAGATGTTTGATAATAGGTAAGGCATATAATACCGCTACTGGTCCATCCTAATAAGTGTAAGGAACAACTTTTTGTATGGGACCAATTTTGAAATTGCGAAAAAAAAACCAGTTTTCTCCCATACTAAATAGTCGTTCCTCGCAATGCAATTATTAGGATGGTCTGGTGTCTGGTTGCGGGTTTATATAAATATTTAAAATAAAATAAAAATCTCCAGCCTACGTATGATGCAATCTTAACCCGTTATAACATAATAAACATGACAAATGGACACTTCCTGTCCGTCTGTTAGCTTTATGAATTTATTTTGGGCGTATGGCGTTGTTACAACTGGGGAGTACGACCATATTTTACGCGTCTAACGATTTGTTTGACCTTCATAAAGCAGCAACAATATGGACTTCGATCGTTTTTCGGCGGGTCTAGAGGGCGGCTTGTTTACTGCCAACAGGTTTGATAGTGAAATTGACAAGCTTATCTTTCGTTGGAACTGAAATGGATGATCTTTATCAATACGACAGGTATTGTTTTCCACGGTTTACCAGCATCGTGTACTGTCGTGCTAGTCACACGTCTGTCACGAGGGTTACCATTCAGGAATTTGTAAACGTCCTGACTAAAAACCTGACACTTCGATAAAAGTCCGGACTTTTTAGTCACTAAATTTATTTATTTATTTATCTAATTATGGTATACACAACAGGTAGCAATCACAAGTAACTACAAAACAAAACCTATATCTTATATATAATTCTAGATTGAAACCCATGAACGTGCACACACAGCATGAGTAATATTTAGCACGTAAACAAGATCAACGAATATAATTAAAAAAACAAAAATTGCTTTATGTAAACTTAAATGTGAATAAATATAAAAGGCAATACCTACTTAAATACTAAGAAATAACTACAAAGACAAGTAAACAATGTATAGACCAAAATAAGTAAATGGAAATATTACTCACTTTTTATATTTTGTTTTTAGACAAATGAGAAGTTAAACACTTATTTGATGTTACATAATATAAATAAAATAAATAAATAAACTTTCCTACACTCACACCAACTATCTAGCACAACTGCACAAGAGAAGCTTCGTTATGAAACTCGTTAAATGGTTACTAGACAACGGACAAACAATATTTAAAATACATAGGTACTTATTATATATAGAAAACACCCAGACCCGAGACAATTTAAAAAACAATAATTTCTAAATTGACCCGACCAGGGATATCTAACTCGGGACCTCAGAGAATATGGCGACACCATGAAAACCGGTGTACAAACCATTCGACCGAAGAGGTCGCCAAATGTAGTTTTGTTACTCATTTTCCAAAATCCGGACAAATTAAAAAGTCGTACAAAATCCGGACATGTACGGAGTAATCGGGACGGAATCCGGACGGGTGGTTATATAGTCACGAGTTAAAGTCACAAGGAGAATCAGTGTTTTCTCTGTGACAGACATCAGCCGTGCGATTCTCTAAGCTAAAGCCTTGATAGCTGCGGCTGCCGCAGCGCTGAGAAATATTCTGTCTCTTTCATATTCATAGAATTGAAAAGAGACAGCAGATCACAGCCATGCGCGCAGCGTATATGTGTCGCTTAGAGAATCGCATAGCGGTCCACCACATGCATCTTTTGTTTTGAAGCCGATCACATACACTTAACCGCCTCTGCGTGGTCTAGTGGGTAAGCCACCGGTCTTAGACCCAGTGGTCCCGGGTTTGATTCCCAGCGGGGAGTACATCTTAGTGTACTTGGTTTGGTTGGTTGAAGGCAGGACTTGTTAAGAGGCCTATTACATCTCGACTGTGATTTTTGCGTAAAATGGCCAATTTTGGCGTTCTTGATCTCAGAAACAAAAATATATTAACAATTTTGACTTGCCTATTGAATAGTGTAGAATAGCTATTGGCATAGTTCACAGGTTTTTGTAAATTTTGCTTAACTTTTTAATTAAATCCAAAATTGCAGAGAAAGACTTTCATAAAATGCGCGAAGAAGGCCCTTTTTGAGCTCCTAAGATTGAACTACTGTTCTAAACAAATGAAATAAAAAAATATAATGTTATATCTTATATTATAGTCGTATAGTTCGTAGCGGCCTCGGAATAATTAGATATCGTTGATTTTATATAGAAAAAAATCTTAGAACAATTGTTACTTCATGAGGAATAAAGATTTTATAATGAATTTATTATTCTCTACGATTTACGCCTGCTTCCGCGACCTCTCCAAGGCCTTTGATCTCGTATCTTACGATGTCCTTTGGGGAAAGTTGAGGAGGCAAAACGTTCCGCAGGTTTTTTTAAATAAAATAATGAGGCAAACGAGCAGGCGGGTCACCTATGGGGAGTGAGGGTGTCTGATGCTGCGTCTCTTAAGCTGCACCAGTTGTCCTCGCGCCTGGACTTCATTTCCACTTAACATCAGGTAGAGTGGGTTCATTTGCCGGGCTTTGTATAAAAAAAAACACCGCCACCCATGGACACCCGCAAAACCAGAGGAATCGCAGACGCGTTGCCGGCCTTTAAGGAAGGAATAGGAAATGTGAGAGCATACAAGCATGACATCAAGCCCTTATCTCCGGAGACATGGGGGTTAAAGTTACTCACGTCCGTAGGTTTACCCTTGAGACCTTACACGTGACCCCTGGGTGGTGCTAAATGAGTGACACTGACTAAGTGGTAGAGCCACGCTGAGATGCAGCACGCACTCATAACGTTTTTCATACATGCTATGATTTTACAGCGACATCGTCATTATCAATATTATCATAAGGTGAGATCATAGACCAGTTATTGGCATGCCGACTGTCAGTTGCGTTGCGCACAAGCACAATAAACGCAAATTGTATGACCGTTGAATGGGATTGTTGTAACAACGGACGGACGGCTCAGACGTAAGCTGTCTACGTACAAATAGTCATACGTGTAATCTGTACCTCCCATACATTGAGATATTATAATTAGAGATGTCACCGCAAAGCAATTATCTGCGCATTGAGTTGCGGTG